>SJYC01001729.1:0-50940 GCA_006408675.1 Madoqua kirkii | reverse complement strand
GGACCTTGTATATATAGTCCTATCTATATATATGGGTACATTCAAAGACTATGTTTTGTTCTTTTGTCTGAAATACTTCAAAGAAAACTGACTGCTAGAAGCAAAAAATAATAGGAAGCACATATGGTGGAATGCAGAGCCTACAGTAAAACATATGAAAATAAAACACTATATATCATATCTATAAATCAATATCTGTGTACTGGTATCTATCTACACTAACAAGCACACAATGTATATAGTATTATCTTTCCTTTTGGCTATTACAGGTGTGTATAAGTCACTTGAAAGTCCTTGCTTGTTGGTTCCAATCCATCAGGCATCTTTCACGTGACTTCTCCACTGTGTGTGAAAACACTGTGAGAGTTTACTTCAGACACCGGGCACTAGACAGCCTAGAGTGGGAGGTATTCTGCCCCGCTTGTTCTCCGGGGCCTTTCTTTCTGGTTTTTCCCCAGGGAGGCAGCGCTTGGCGAGAGGCTGGTAATGGAGCCTCAGGTGGGGCTGGCTCTGGCTTGCACTGAATCAGGGTGATTTCCCCTGCAGCTTAGCCAGCCCCTGATTTGCAGGGTCACATGACTTTACTTCAGACACCGGGCACTAGACAGCCTAGAGTGGGAGGTATTCTGCCCCGCTTGTTCTCCGGGGCCTTTCTTTCTGGTTTTTCCCCAGGGAGGCGGCGCTTGGCGAGAGGCTGGTAATGGAGCGTCAGGTGGGGCTGGCTCTGGCTTGCACTGAATCAGGGTGATTTCCCCTGCAGCTTAGCCAGCCCCTGATTTGCGGGGTCACAGCATGTTTTCTCTCGTCAGTAGCCAGTCTGGAAGGGGTGACCCCACACGGCCCTGGCTGTGTACCCAGGGCAGCATCCTGCAGCCAGCCCCCCAGTCCAGCTGCTTTCCCAGCAGAACGCTGTGAGAGAAGCCGGGTGGGTGATTGCTGGGTCAGAGGGTCTCACCTTGGACCTGAGCTCTTCCAGACTCCCTCTGTCCTGCCCACCCACAGGGACACCTAAACCTGGATCACCTGTCCCTCATTCTTTCAAGGTCTCTGGGACCCCATCCATGCTCAGAACGTGCACCCGCCCCACGTAGGCAAGTATGGAAGCTGATGTGTGCCCACAAAGGACTTAATCTCTCTCCGGAAATCATGTCACCGAGACCTCGTCCACTGTTCTTGGTCCAGGCTTTTCTTGGCATCTTTCTGAGAGTTAAGGTTTCTCATGACCTTCTACACCCTAACTGGGGCAGAAATCACTGGCACATCTGATGTCTGGCTAATTGGCATAGACAAGCTTCCCTTTTCCTTTTGAATCTGTGTAATAAACTGTACATTGGGGGGGGAATCATTCATTTTTGTCTACACTTAAAATTTTATTGACATAAAGTTGATTTTCTAAACTGTCATCTTATTAACGCTTTTTTCTCTATTGGATAATTACTTTTGTCTTCTTTTTAAGGTCAAGTTATTAAAATTGTCCTTTCTTCTTTTCTATAATACATATTCAAGGCTTAAATTTCCCTCTGAGCTTGACTTTAGCTGCATTCCACAAAGTTTGACATGCTAGATCTTAATGCTCAATTTTTTTCAAATGTGTCCCTTGATTCTACTTTGATTTTTTGACTCATAGATTATTTAGATAGGTAATATTCAAATTCTCACAATTTAGGGATTTTCTAGTTACTCTTTAGCTGATTCCAAGGACCTTTAAACTGAAGCTTAGAGAGTTTAAGGAATTCTTCCAAGGCCATAATTTGTGAAAACTGAGACTAGGATTTGAACACATTTTTTGTCAGTTCTAAAGGAAGTGCGATTACCAGCTCCCAAGGTTACTGCAAGGACTCATGACTCTATGTGCGAAGGACTGAGCATAGCCCTGGACACCTGGCAGACACTCAGACTGCACCTACTATGCTCAGAGCGCACCTACTGCGCGTCTGGTTCCATTCCGTGGAGGTACACAGCCACCACTTTCCCATGTCACATTCATGCATGTATGATACGTGTGAAAGATCTGCCCTCTGCAGAGGCCATGAGAGCACACGGAAAGCAGGGAAATTTTCAGAGTGAGGTTTAAGTTTTCATCATCCTGTAGCGGAATGCCCAGGAGTTCCGGACGGGAGACCAGCCAGGGTGCCCTGGGCAGCAGCACTGGGGTTCCTTGGCTCCCCGGGCAGCTCCTGCAGGTCTTGGTTAGCAAGTGACCCTCCTCCCCCAGGGTGGCCCCAGTCCTGCAGGGACACACAGGTGGTCGGGCATGAGGCTGAAGTGCTCTGGCCAGCGGACCCAAGGACACAGCCATCAGGACACACGGAAGTGGAGGCTCCCCACTGCTACTGGGAGCTCAGGGAGCAGAGGCAGGCCTGGAGACAGAGCTGGGAATGCACCCTGGACGCAGCCTCCTGGTGTGGATGGTGGTGAGAAAGAGGAAAGGACTGAAGGGTTGATGCTCAGGCGATACCAAATGCGGCAAGAGAAATTAAAGGAGAGAAAGGGTGACAAGAGAGATGCAGACCAACCAGGAGCAATCAGGAGAGGTTAGGAAGCATGGTCAGCAGGGAGGCGCCAAGGGTCAGTGAGAGGTCCTCCCCTGATATTCTAGAGCAACATGGAGGAGAGCATCAGTGATGCCAGGGGCCAGGCTGGCCTTGGTCCTCAGGCAGCCTCTGGAGGGGACAGGTCAGCAGGACAGGGGGTGAGGGGTGTTCCTTTGATGGGACAGGCTCCAAGCCTTTACCACCCTCTCCCAGCAGCAGCTGGTGGGCGCCAGTAACTACGTGGATGCGGGGGTCCTCCCCACACCATCCACCACTGAGGAGAGCCCTGGACCTGGGGAAGGGGCGCGTAGCAGGGTTGTTGCAGGAAATGCTAAGCCAGACAAGGAATTTTCTTATAAGAGAAAAAAGAGAGGAGAAATAAAGTAGGAAAGTCATATACTTAATTCCTTTGTCTTCTATTATTTTTTAATATATTTAACATGATGCATTTTCATTTTTAAAACATTCTAAAAATACACGGGGACGGGGGAAATGAGTAGAATGTCTCTTTCAGCTCATGTCCTCCTTCTTACGCACACATGTGGCCAGATGCCATCAAACTAAGCCGTAGTGTCACCTGCATCTGCCCTTCCTCCCCTACCCCATCTCTGTGGGTGTGGGTGTGTGTGTGTGTGTGTGTGTGTGTGTGTGTGTATTCTAACATTAGTGAAATCAGGTTATACCCATTCTACAACTTGGTTTTTTCCACTTAACAATGCATCTTATTAATTTTGCAGGTCAACCTTGAAAAAGATCTACCTCCATTTTTAACTACTTTTTAAGACTCTGTTGATTGTCCATTGGCAGATGAATAGATAAGAAAGCTGTAGTACATATACACAATGGAATATTACTCAGCTATTAAAAAGAATGCATTTGAATCTGTTCTAATGAGGTGGATGAAACTAGAGCTTATTATACAGAGCAAAGTAAGTCAGAAAGAAAAACACCAATACAATATATTAACACATATATATGGAATTTAGAAAGATGGTAACAATGACCCTATATGTGAGACAGCAAAAGAGATAGAGATGTAAAAAACAGACTTTTGGACTCTGTGGGAGAAGGTGAGGGTGGGATGATCTGAGTAGCATTGAAACATGTATATTATCATATGTGAAATAGATCACCAGTCCAGGTTCGATGCATGAGACAGGGTGCTCAGGGCCGGAGCACCTGGATGACCCTGAGGGATGGGATGGGGAGGGAGGTGAGAGGGGGTTCAGGATGGGGACACATGTGCCCCCACGGCTGATTCATGTGAATGTATGGCCAAAACCACCACAATACTGTGAAGTAATTAGCCTCCAATTAAAATAAAAATAAATAAATCAATAATAAAATAAATAAATAAAATGAAATGATCCTGGAGAAAAACAAAGACTCTGTTGATTGGATTGGACCCAATTAATTATTCTCTCTTGATAATCCTTAAACTTATTTTCATGCTTTTGCCATTACATAATGTTATGAATCATTTCCTTTTACATGAATGTATACATGTCCCAAGCACATGAATTGGTTCTTTATTTACATAGATTCCTAATCTATAGGTACTGGATCAGAGCTGATGCATTTTAAATTCTGCTTGACCAATAAGCTACCCTGTAAAAAGGCTTTATAAATACATGCTCCTTTCAAATTCAAGGATGTTATGATTTTTTAATGCTTTTTCTCTACTATAAGAAGTGAAAGTCGCTCAGTTGTGTCTGACTCTTTGCAACTCCATGGACTATACAGTCCATGGAATTCTCCAGGCCAGGACAGTGGAGTGGGTAGCCTTCCCCTTCTCCAGGGGATCTTCCCAACTCAGGGATGGAACCCAGGTTTCCTTCATTGCAGGTGGATTCTTTACCAGCTAAGCTACAAGGGAAGCCCAAGAATTCTGGAGTGGGTAGCCTATCCCTTCTCCAGGGGATCTTCCTGACCCAGGAATTGGACCAGGGTGTCCTGCATTGCAGGCGGATTCTTTACTGACTGAGCTATCAGGGAGACCCTAAGAAGTGAAAAGCAATCTTCAGTTTGTATTTGAAAATGTATTTTAACGTTTGTTGGTTATTTTGCTTCATGTTCTTTGAACCTACACTTTACAATAAAATTGACTATTTTCCACTGGCTTGTCTTTTTCTCATTGAATCTTTTGAGTATTAATCTTTTGCTATTTCTACTGAGAATATTTTTGTCAGCTGCCAATTAACTGACGATATCGCTCTCTTCCCATGTGGCTTCTAATTCTTTATCACTAAGCTTTCCCCTGCCACAGGTCCCAAGGATAAGCTAAGAGATTTTTGATCAAATTGGAACGTATTTACAAATGCCACGAGTTATGGTCCATCTATACTTTTCTTAGCAAATGGACCATGAACCAGCCAGCATCATTTATGAAATAGACCCAGAGAGCATAGACTGGAAATGCCCTTTAATTATCTACTAATTTAACCTTAGGCACAAATGCCTTGCCGTGTCCACTGGCTTCAAGGTCGCCTCCTTGTGCGTGTGTCCCATCGCATGTTGGAGCTGCATTACTATCACGATGCGCTTATTCCTCTGCCTTTTACCTCTCCTACGCTTCAGTTACATCCCACTCTGTGCTCTCCTATGGACTGCAGCCCGCCAGGCTCCTCTGTCCATGGGATTCTCCAGGCAAGAACACTGCAGCGGGTGGCCGTGCCCTCCTCCAGGGCACCTGCATCAGCAGGCAGGGTCTGCACCGTTAGCACCGCCTGGGAAGCCACGCTGTGGGTCTGCACGCTGTGTGAGCTCAGTCGCTCAGTCCTGTCTGACCCTGTGAGTCCCCGTGAACTGTAATCCCCAAGCTCCTCTCACTGTGGGGATTTTCCAGGCAAGAATACTGGAGTGGGATGCTATGCCCTCCTCCAGGGGATCTCCCCAACCCAGGGAACCCAGGCCCTCACATTGCAGGGGGATTCTTTACCAAACCACTCTTCTCTTCCTCCTGGACTCGGGTGTTGGATGGTTCACGATCTACTTGCTAAGAAAAGTACAGATGGATAATAACTTGTGGTATTTGTAAATACTTTGCAATTTGATTAAAAATCTCTCAGCATATCTATAGGACCTATGGCAGGGGAGAGCTTAGTCATAAGAAGGAATTAGAAGGCACATGGGAAAAGAGCGACAATCCCCCACGGTAAATGACAAAATAGGCAAAGCTAATTGGCAGCTGACAGAATGGCAAAGATATTTTCAATAGAAACAGCGAAATGATCATTTGAGCAAGAAAAAAACGTGCATTATGTGAAGCCACTGAGACGTCTGGATTGTTGCTTTTGACGCTGCTCTATTTGGATGCATCGCATACGTCTCTCCTGTTCAGGCCAATTTTCACCTTTTCAGCAGCTTAGCATAGTCTGGAGTTTTTGTAATATTATTTTGGCTGTGAATAGAATGTTTTTATTTCTATTACATTTTCTATTTGGTCGCTGCTGGTTCTAGAAAACCTATTGATTTTCGTAGGTTGATATATTCAGTCCCAGGTTCCTGAACTCTCATGACCGGCTGGAGCCACTTATCAGTTTATGCTTCTGCATTCTTATAGAGAAGAACATTCGCATACACAGACGGCCATATTTCTTAAGTTATTTTTCCATTTTTCCATTGGTTAGAATCTTCACCACAATATTAAATAGTGATGTACAGTGAGCATCCTTGCTGAACTGATTTTTAGAAAATATCACTAATGTTTCACTGTTAAGTATGAAGCTGGTTTCAGTTCTCTGGTAAATACATTTCATCAAGATAAGAGTGTTTCATTACCGTCTTTGTTTTCTAAGTGCTTTTTATAAGGAATGAGCATTGACTTTTATCAAACGCTTTTCCAGTATCTAATAAAATCATTAAAGTTTCTCCTTTATTATCTGAGTGTAAGAACTGCTTTGGTAGTTTTTTCTAACCACTGTTAAATTCCTGTGATTAACTTTATGTGTTTGTATTTTAATACCTTGTTATCTTGATATTAAATTTATCTGTTTAAAGTAGATAAGAATATAGACTTTTCTTCCTGTGCCTACTTGTCTGACTGTGGTGTATTACTTACAGCAGCTATTTTAATGGAATAAGCATCTATCCTTCTTTCCCTCTTTTCTGAAAGTTTATGTCTTATGATTTAATAAATGTGTATGGGCATTTGATGGAAATATGTGATTCATGGGGTCGCAAAGAGTCGGACACGACTGAGCGACTGAACTGAACTGAAATGAACTTTCTTTTAGCTACTACCGTTTTATGCATGTGTGTGTTTGTGATATAGCTATGGAATTCGTTTCTTAAACATTTATTTTTCATTAGAATTATGTCCTATGTGCTTTTAAAAAACTGTAAAATTCTACAAGTCTTTTCCACAAGCAAAGCAGCCCACTGGTCCCTACTTCCTCTGCTTGTTCCCCCCGTAATAACTTTATCAGTCTTAGCTGTTTCTTTTAACCGTTCACATGTTTAAGTTCTGGAAAAGGAAATGGCAACCCATTCCAATATCTTTGCCTGGAAAATCTCATGGACAGAGGAGCCTGGTAGGCTACAGTCCATGGGGTTGCAGAGTCGGACACGACTCAGCGACTTCACTCACTCATGATTAAGTTATGCATTTTACTGCCATTTTTGATTCTTCATCATTGGATAGTAACTTCTCTCTTCCTATCAACGAAGTTGGCGATTTATTTTCTTATTCTCTCCCTAAAACTGGCAAACACTCTTTCCTTCTATCTAAGCTATTCATCACTTGCATATTATAACTTCAGAATAGGCTTATTCAGTTCAGTTCACTTCAGTCGCTCAGTCGTGTCCGATTCTTTGTGACCCCATGAACCGCAGCACGCCAGGCCTCCCCGTCCATCACCAACTCCCGGAGTTCACTCAGACTCACGTCTATCGAGCCGGTGATGCCAGCCAACAATCTTATCTTCTATCATCCCCTTCTCCTCTTGCCCCCAATTCCTCCCAGCATCAGGGTCTTTTCAAATGAATCAGCTCTTTGCATCAAGTGGCCAAAGTACTGAAGTTTCAGCTTCATCAGTCCTTCCAATGAACACCCAGGACTGATCTCCTTCAGAATGGACTTGTTGAATCTCCTTGCAGTTCAAGGGACTCTCAAGAGTCTTCTCCAACACCACACTTCAAAAGTATCAATTCTTCGGTGCTCAGCCTTCTTCACACTTCAACTCTCACATCCACACATGAACACAGGAAAAACCATAGCCTTCACTAGACGGACCTTAGTTGGCAAAGTAATGTCTCTGCTTTTCAGTATGCTGTCTAGGTTGGTCATAACTTTCCTTCCGAGGAGTAAGTGTCTTTTCATTTCATGGCTGCAATCACCAACTGCAGTAATTTTAGAGCCCAGAAAAATAAAGTCAACCATTGTTTCCACTGTTTCCCCATCTATTTGCCATGATGTGATGGGACCAGATGCCATGATCTTCGTTTTCTGAATGTTGAGTCTTAAGCCAACTTTTTCTTTAAGCCAACTCTCCTCTTTCACTTTCATCAAGAGGCTTTTTAGTCCCTCTTCACTTTCTGCCATAAGGGTGGTGTCATCTGCATATCTGAGGTTACTGATATTTCTCCTGGCAATCTTGATTCCAGCTGGTGCTTCCTCCAGCCCAGAATTTCTCATGATATACTCTGCATAAAGTTAAATAAGCAGGGTGACAATATACAGCCTTGACGTACTCCTTTCCTGTCTTGGAACCAGTCTGTTGTTCCATGTCCAATGCTAACTCTTGCTTCCTGACCCACATACAGGTTTCTCAAGAGGCAGGTCAGGTGGTCTGGTATTCCCATCTCTTTCAGAATTTTCTACCGTTTATTGGGATCCACACAGTCCAAGGCTTTGGCATCGCCAATAAATCAGAAAAGATGTTTTTCTGGAACTCTCTTGCTTTTTCCATGATCCAGTGGAGGTTGGCAATTTGATGTCTGGTTCCTCTGCATTTTCTGAAACCAGCTTGAACATCTGAAAGTTCACAGTTCACGTATTGCTAAAGAGTGGTTTGGAGAATTTTAAGCATTACTTTACTAGCGTGTGAGATGAGTGCAATTGTGCGGTAGTTTGAGCACTCTTTGGCATTGCCTTTCTTTGGGATTGGCATGAAAAGCAACATTTTCCAGTCCTGTGGCCACTGCTGAGTTTTCCAAATTTGCTGGCATGTTGAGTGCAGCACTTGCACAGCATCATCTTTCAGGATTTGCAATAGCTCAACTGGAATTCTATCACCTCCACTAGCTTTGTTTGTAGTGATGCTTTCTAAGGCCCACCTGACTTCACATTCTAGGATGTCTGGCTCTAGGTGAGTGATCACATCATCATGGTTATCTGGATCATGAAGATCTTTTTTGTACAGTTCTTCTTCTGTGTATTCTTGCCACCTCTTCTTAATATCTTCTGCTTCTGTTAGGTCCCTACCATTTCTGTTCTTTATTGAGCCCATCTTTGCATGAAACACTCCCTTGGTATCTCTAATTTTCTTGAAGAGATCTCTAGTCTTTCCCATTTTATTGTGTTTTTCTGTTTCTTTGCATTGATCACTGAGGAAGGCTTATCTCCCCCTGCTATTCTTTGGAACTTGCATTCAAATGGGTATATCTTTCCCTTTCTCCTTTGCTTTTCACTCCCCTTCTTTTCCTGGCTATTTGTAAGGTCTCCTTGGACATTCATTTTGCTTTTTTGCATTTCTTTTTCTTGGAGATGGTCTTGATTCCTGTCTCCTGTACAATGTCACGAACCTCCATCCGTAGTTCATCAGGCACTCTATCTATCAGATCTAGTCCCTTAAATCTATTTCTCACTTTCACTGTATAATTATTAGGGATTTGATTTAGGCCATACCTGAATGGTCTAGTGGTTTTCTCCACTTTCTTCAATTTCAGTCTGAATCTGGCATAAAGGAGTTCATGATGTGAACCACAGTCAGCTCCTGGTCTTGTTTTTGCTGACTGTATAGAGCTTCTCCATCTTTAGCTGCAAAGGATATAATCAATCTGATCTCAGTGTTGACCGTCTGGTGATGTCCATGTGTAGAGTCTTCTCTTGTGTTTTTGGAAGAGGGTGTTTGCTGTGACAGGTGTGTTCTCTTAGCAAAACTCTATTAGCCTTTGTCCTGCTTCATTTTGTACTCCAAGGCCAAACTTGCCTATTACTTGAGGTATCTCTTTACTTCCTACACACCTCAGGGAAAACAATACAACAGTATCATTATTCCAAAAAAATCTCCCGTGATTTCTTCCCATGAGCATCCCTCCCTTTTGGATGTAGCTGTGAGCTTGGATTCTGACCCCGTGGGCAGTTTCGCCATCTCTAACACACAAACATGCAAGTGTGCAAGTGTGTACAGGTAATGTGCGCTTGTGTCTGCACTCTTGCACTCCAGCAATGTTGGTGAGAGCCATCCACGTTGTTTTCCACAGAAGCACAGTGTGTGATTTCGTAATTGCTCTCACAGACCGTGTAAGTTTGCCATGATGTATTAACCCATTTAGCTATAATGAACATTCAAGGTTTATTTCCAGTTGTTGATTTACAAAACCAGTAGGGTATAGTAGGCATGGTCACTTGTAATTCCATATGGACACATTTCTCTGGGGATATATGCTTTGAGTTTAAGGTGTCATCATTATTGTGATAGATTTCTAGTTTCTCCATATACTCACTAATAGCATTTTCTAGCTTTAAAAATTTTAGCTCTTCTGCAGGGTGTATAGTACTTTGCCTTATGGATTTAGTTTATATCTCTCTGATGACTAATGAGTTGAGTACTTTTTACAGTGTTCATTGGCCCTTTCAAAATTCATATTTGTAAAGAGTCAGAGGGTTGTGTTATCTTTCATTAATACAATTTTTATGAATTTCATTTCTTAATTTTAATAGAGCATAATTTACTGATTTATCATTATTTTATGTTAATGGTCTTCCCCTCTTTTTAAAGGAATCTCTGCCTCCTCCAATGTCTGAATTGTTGTTGTTCAATCAATAAGTCATGTCTGACTGCAACCCCATGGGCTGCAGCCCACCAGGCTTCCCCGTCCCTGGGATTCTCCAGGCAAGAACACTGGAGTGGGTTGCCATTTCCTTCTCCAGTGCATGAAAATGAAAAGTGAAAGGGAAGTCGCTCAGTCGTTTCCGACTCTTAGCGACCCCATGGACTGCAGCCCACCAGGCTCCTCCATCCATGGGATTTTCCAGGCAAGAGTACTGGAGTGGGGGGCCATTGCCATGTGCAGTTCCTTGTGATCCCATGGACCGCAATAGGCCAGGCCTCCCCGTCCATCACCAACTCCCAGAGTTTACTCAAACTCATGTCCATTGAGTGAGTGATGCCATCCAGCCATCTCATCCCCTGTCGTCCCCTTCTCCTCCTGCCTTCAGTCTTTCCCAGCATCAGGGGCTTTTCCAATGAGTTGGCTCTTCCCATCAGGTGGCCACAGTACTGGAGCTTCAGCTTCAACATCAGTTCTTCCAAAGACAAAGGGTTAATTTTCCTAGGAAACTGTCCAAAGACAAAGGGCTAATTTCCCCTAGGGTTGACTGGTTTGATCTCCTTGCAGTCCAAGGGATTCTCAAGAGTCTTCTCCAGTATGACAGTTTGAAAGCATCAGTTCTTCAGTGCCCAGCCTTCTTTATGGTCCAATTCTCACATGCATACATGACTACTGGCAAAACCTAAGCTTTGGCTCTGCAGCTCTTCACCTGCAAATTGGTGTCTCTGCTTTTTAACACACCGTCTAGGTTTGTCATGGTTTTCCTTCCAAGTTGCAAGTGTCTTTTGATCTTCTGGCTGCAGTTGCCATCTGCAGTGAGGCAGCAGCATCCATTTCACTCCCAGTTCTAAGTGGGCTTTGGACCCTGATATCTGGACCCTGTTCTCTTCTTTCAGCTGTCAGTTTAAAGCTCTCATCTGCCTTCCAGCCTCTCACTTGCTTTTCCCAAATTTGGCAAATGCCTCTAGAGCTGTGCTGACCGATGCAGTGGCCACTGGTCACATCTGAGTATTTAACGTTCAATTAATTCAAGTTACAACATTAATATTCAGTTTCCTCCGAAGGTTCAATGGCCACACACGGCCCATGGCTGCCATTTCAGACAGAGGACAGGTAGACCTTCTTCACCATCAGGGAAGTTCTGCTGGACAGAGCTAGTCTAGAGAAAACGCTGGCCTCACGTGCCTGGGTCGGCCCGGCGAGGCTCTCCTTCTTCCACACCTTGGTTGCATCATTCTTCTCTCCCTTGGCATCACTCTGATACCTTCATACAGATTTTAATTTTTTTTTCTGCTCTCCTAGTTGTTTTCAGTAAGAACGCTGGTCCTTGTTATTTGGTCCATCATGATGAGGACAGAGACACTGCACGACTTTCCTCATTTCATTTTGATGTAGGCTGCTCTTTGAATTACCCCTTTAAGCATATGATGCTTTTATTCCAAATTTTATTCACCCTGTTTGTTTATTTTCGTGAGCAGATTCTGAACCGGTATTTATTTCTCCTCCGCAGCGACAGTTACGTATTATCCGAGGCTTCACATTCCCTTGTCTTGTTTGTCTTTGTTGCTGCTTTTGGTTAGTCCCTAAGTTGTGTCTGACTCTTTTGCAACCCCATGGACTGCAGCCAACCAGGCTCCTCTGTCCATGGGATATCCCAGGCAAGAACACTGGAGTGGGTTGTCATTTCCTATTCCAGGGTCCTTCCTGATCCAGGGATCAAACCTGTGTCTCCTGTGTTGGCAGACAGATTCTTTACCTCTGAGCCTTTTTCCGTCATGATCCCTGTTAGTTTCACTGTCCTGGGATAAGTGTGTGTGCTCTGTGTGTGTACATGAACATACTCAGGGTTTCTGCATCACCTTTAGCAGAGAATCGATGTCCTGTGCCCACTAACATTACAAGTTCAAGTTTTGTTTCATCAGAGATGCTTTGCTTCTATTGATGGCCCAGGGAAGCTGGCTCACTGCTAAGCTGAAAGACTTGGGCCACCAAATATAAATTTTACAGTCCCCCTTTAACAACGGATGTTGTTCTTTATACAGGAAGTTAATCTTCACTTGGGGTCTTCACCTTCAGACTGATGTCAGTAACAAGCGGTTGACCATGAATCATTTTAATTTGGGGCCAGAAAGTTTATCTGTATTTCAAGCAGGCAGCGGATTCTCCTTATGTTCAGTCTGACCTATATATTTTATATTCAATATACATTTAATCCAAGATTTCTGTGTTTGAAGTAGAATCAGAGGATTCTCTACATCTGTTCAGTCTTCTATCTTGAGCGGAAATCCCACATATTTATTTTTCAAACGTTATCACTTTCCATTCTCACATTGGCCTTAAAGTAGGTATCACCATCATTATTTTCAGGGAAAGGAAAAAGACTTGGAGCAGTTATTAGCTGTGTGACTTGCAAAGCTATCTGATAGAGGATTCTATTTCCGAAGCCTATCATCTTTCCTGACATGTCATTCTAGAACCATCAGAGTTCCCTGCTTCTAAGCCCTGGGAGGCCAGGCATTCACCACCAGTGACAACAGTCCCATCAGGAGCTATGGGAAGCCACAAGTTCAGAAAGAGTATCTCTGACAGGGAGCCTTTATCTGGCTAGGCACATGAAATGAAGTCGGTAAATATTGGGGGAACAAGTGCTCAGTCTCCACTAGGAAGGCACTGGGCAGTACAGGCAAGAGGATGTGGAGTTGTCAGCGCAGATCCTTCTATTCATCCCTGCTTCCTCTAAAGACCTGATAGTGCTGCTGTGTGCTCGCTTGTGAGTGGTCTGGGGAGATGGACTCAGAGCGGGGCTCCAGGCTTCTTGAGCAGTGGAAAGAATGAGCAGTTGGCAGTGAAGAGTGTTTGTTTCTGAAGAGCAGCTAGCATGATTTGAGCACAGTATCTGGAACAAGCTGAGCATCTGATAAATAGTCACTGAGTGGATGAACAGATAGATGGATAGATGGATGGATGGATGAACAGGTGTGTGGATGGATGAAAGATTAGAATACAAAATCAATTACATGAAGCTAAAATGAGGGACATCTGCTATAATAGCATTTTATGTAAGAATAAGTAAATCTGCTATTTATCGGGCATACCTACTAATAGATACTTTTGAATTTTCTGTTAGCTTCGCTCTCAATCAGAAATCTATAAGAGACTATCTCCCAACTTCCGATTGAGGAAACTGAGATGAATAATCTCACACACAACCAGTCCTGAAGTTTGGATCTTTCTGATTCGAATATCTGCACAGAACATGAGGTTTCAGCCTGATTATATGTTCTCTGCTTTACTTTTGAGACTGCGTCTAGGAGTGGAGTGGAAGAATGGTGTACAGACCCTGAGATGGGCTGGGATGCGGAGAGGGCATCTGGCCACAGGAGGGGATGTCCTCTCTGTGGTGGGCTGGCTGGACCTCTGCAAAGGCATGTGTTTGTTCAAGGCACAGTGTAACATGAAAGTCCTGGGATGGTGACTGGCTGGAAGGGGGTCTCACTGTCTGAAAACCGGGCCCGTGGGACAGAGGGACAGAGGGAGGTATCAGCCAAAAGAGGAGGCATTTTCTTCCCATGTCAGAGGGCTGTTACAGGGCAAAGGGAACGACCTTCCACAGGGTGAAATGGGACTTCAGGAGACCAGACTTTCAACCTTTCCATCTGTCTCCCCCATGGGATCCAGCAGTGCTGACTGCTGTGTTTGTATCACCCTTTGCTCTCATCTGGGAACAGGCAAGGTGGAGAGACGGTTTCCAAGGGCCTTTGAAAAGCCATTATCTAGGATCAGAAACAAGGGCTGGTTTGTTCTGTTCTCTTTCCTTTCTTCCTGAGACATCAGCAGTCACAGCTCATCTGGCTGGATCTCTTCTGGGCCGGGCCAGTAGGGAGCCTGCAGGCTTGGCAGGAATCAGCAATAATTGCCCTGCTTGAGCAGATAAGAGTGACATGCAAATTACTCAGTGCAACCCGGAATAACAGAAGACAAGCAAGCTCTTCACAGCAGCATTTCCTGAGAAGGTTGGAATCATCATCAGACTCTTCAATGGCCCGAGTGGGCCCCACGCAGCAGCAGGCCTTGGTCTGGGGTCTCGGCAGCTGATTCCAGCGTCGACTCCTGTCAGTTCATTCACGGGACCTCGTCAGATGTCAGTTCAGGGAAGTCAGCTCTGCTGCATAGAAATGCACGTCCCTCCCAACCTGACCACCACGGAAGATCTGTGACCACGTCCATCTCCGAAACGGGAACAGTGGCCCGTACGGCTCCCGCTGCTGGACACTGCAAAGTGGAGGTGTGTCTATGGCCTGGCCTGGGGCCTGGGCAGATGCTGACTGGTTAATGACAGACAAGCCTGAATCTGATACAGAAGACCCCGCAACAGAAATCTGGACGTGGAGAGGAAAGTCCTGATTCCCAGATTGGGCAGACCTAGGCTCACCTGGGGCTTTATGGCCTCATGCCTGGCCGACAAAGACGAGCCAGTCTAGTCAAGCCAGAAGGGCCTCTTTTGGGCAGTTTAATAAACTCTGATGCAGGGACACATCAGTAAAAAGTGTAATGAAGGACTGATGGACGTGACATGGTTCACAAGGAGCCCGGTATAGACAAAGCTGTAATCAGCATCCCAATATGACCCTCCTCCACCCCTAGTCACGGGGGCCTGGCCACGAAATTCCTACATAGTACCTGCAGGGGCCAAGCAGTGGGCTATTGGTCTCCAAGAAACACTGGACCCTCGGTATTCTGGGTTGTTCCCCTCTGGGCCTCTGTTGCCCGGTCTGTAGACAGAGCTGCCCTCTCTGCTCCTGGCTTTTCTGCTCCATGTCATTTTGACTTGAGAAAGTTCCAGTGTTCCGGGCCCCCAATCCTGCCTGACCCACCCGCAGCAGCTGCGTATCATCTGAATTCAGCCCTGAAACTATTGCTCAACCTCCTTAGAGATCTTCGCTTGGTTCACTGCTCCTGATTCACTTCTGGGCATGGAGCGGGAACTCAGTAAATATTTGCTGAATGTAATTCAACTGAAGGGAAAAGCCAAGAGAAAAGTGTTTCTGATGTTTGTTTGTTTGTGACCCAGCTTTTCTGTAAGCGGCACGTCTAACCCGATATTAGCACATGTGTTCAGAAGTAGGAGGGGCCCTCTCTGATGACAGAAGGACCGTCAAGGAGGCAGAAGGTGACTACGTGTGCTGAGAGGCCAAACCGAGAGGGAAATGAGCAGGTGAAGAGAGACCCTGCAGTGCAGACACACAGACCTGCATCCCTTCCCTCCACCTCGGCTCCTAAGTGTCAAATTGGCAATTTCAGTCCTGGGATGATTACAGACAGAGAGTCCTGGGAGAACCCACAGAGTGTTCTGAGCCGGCTGCAGGTCTGGATGTATCTGGCACACGTGCAGGGATAAATGAAGATCTTATTCAGCTTGCAACGACAAATGAAAGCTGTTTTTATTCTACAACTATTTCAGTTCAGTTCAGTCACTCAGTCATGTCTGACTCTTTGTGACCCCATGGACTGCAGCACGCCAGGCCTCCCTGTCCATCACCCACTGCTGGAGTTTACTCAAACTCATGTCCATCGAGTCAGCGACACCATCCAACCATCTCATCCTCTGTTGTCCCCTTCTCCTCCTGCCCTCAATCTTTCCCAACATCAGGGTCTTTTCAAATGAGTCAGTTCTTCGTATCAGCAAGACTCCTCCTGGGAGGCCTAGAAACGGCTGATGCCTTTGCTGGCTCCTCCGGGCTGGGTGGTGCGGAGATAGATGCCCCGTAGGAATCAGACTCAGCTTACAGGCCCTCCCAAATGCCAGGTGCCTGACCCTGCAAGGAAGGCAGCACCCCCGTCACGTCACGGGGACTCCCTCCCCGGACTGCACTTTCCTCCTGGCACTGCGTCCCTTCCACAGGGATCTTAACCCAGTTCCATGAAGACTGACTTGGCTCTCTCAGGACAGGAACCCGGAATGGCAGGGGCCTGCTTCCCTTTCTGCTGTGTCCCCGCGCCCGGCAGAGGGCCCATGCGGATCACGGCTGATGGAAAGCAGCTACAGGTGGATCAGGGAGCCAGCACTGAGATGTAAACAGCCACTGCCCTCGCCCTCCCAGGACAGGGAAGAAAGCTCACTTCTATCCAACAAGATAAAGTGCCCACAGTCAGAGGTTGCTCTGAGATGAGCTGAGAAAATCCCCTGGGGCAGGACACAGCAGCCCATTCCTGGAGAGTCCCGTGGACAGAGGAGCCTGGCGGGCTACAATCCACAGGGTCACAAACAGTCGGACATGACTGAAGCGACTTAGCACGCACACCAGTTCACAGACCGCATATTGATCAGGGCTTAATAGGAATAGGAAGTGGAGATAATGATAAGGAAGGAATTTTGAGGAACACCTCCCAGAATGGAGAGTAAAAGGAAGACGTGGGAAAGCTCAGAAAACATGAATGACGTTGAGGACAGACCTTGTGACTCCAGGACCAGGAAACGGAGGTGCTAGGAAGCAGCCCAATCAGATGCCACGGAAGCCAGGCCTGAGCACGTCAGAGAAGGAAACGCCCTGAACTCCACAAGTCACGAGGTGTCTCTCCAAGCAGACAATGCAAACACAGGGATACTTCTCTGAAAGAGGATTCCATTTCAGGAACAGTGAAAAATAACCATACTGTGCACCTGACTAGACATGTTAACAAAAGGGAAATAGAAATGTGAGCATAAACAAAGATATGCCCAGGTCAGAGAAGCACTGCATGGATAACAGCCAATGACGGCCCAGAAGTGAAATAAATCTGTGCGCTGGTTTTCCCCATTAAACACTCAACGCTGCAGCCTAATTCAGAAAAAGAGGAATCGAAAGTCAAAGAAAGAGGTGGTGGCAATCAATAAAGGGAAAATAAAAGGGACGGCAAGACACATTTGCATAGAATCTGTGCAACGCAGTTTTAAAATGAGAGTTTGTTAGGGCATCATAAACAAACAGACTGGACCAGAAAGGGGTAAAGCGTCCAGGCCTGTCATCTCACAGTTTCGTCTTTCTGAATCTTCGCTCCCGGCCAGGGTGACATGCAGGCCCTCCTCGGCATGGTAGCCAGCGCTGTCCTTCCCGCTAGGGTCATGCTGGCCCATGGCCGGCCCCTCAATGGCCCCTGCATCACTCAGGATGGAGTCCACCATCTTCCCTGAGGCCAGGAGCCCCCAAAGCCCCCCACTGCCCTTTCTCTCACCCCATCCCCTTCCATCTCCCCCGGCTCAGCCACCAGCAGTCACCTGGGCCTCCTTGCTGTGTTCCCATCTCATCGACCACTGCCTGCCCCAGGGCCTTTGCACAGGCCAGGGCCCAACCAGGAACATCCGCTAGGCTTTCTCCCCTGTTTGTCAGGACTGTGACAAACGGTCACCTTCCGAGTGAACCCAGTACAGCACCCCCGTCACGGACCCTGTGTCTGCATTAATCTCCCTTCATCATCTGATAGAGACTAAGATTGGCCTGCCCTGGTGGCTCAGTTGGTGAGAATCTGTTGTATTCCAGGAGCCGCAGGAGATGAGGGTTCAATCCCTGGTTCAGGAAGATCCCCTGGAGGAGGAAATGGCAACCCATTCCCGTATTCTTGCCTGGGAAATGCCATGGACAGAGGAGCCAGGTGGGCTATAATCTTTGGGATCACAAAGAGTCGGACATGACTGAAGCTATTTAGCATGCACGCACACAGAGACTGGTTCATTTTTCACCTTTAAATCAATGTCCCCTTCCCTCCCCCTTCTCTCTCTCTCACACACACACACACAGATGCACACAGCTGGCACAGGTGTTTCCACACATAAAGGAAGAAATGCCATCCGGCCAGGCCCCGCCTGCTGGGCTCCACTTCAGCATCAGAACAGGCGGCGTGGCCACCCGCACCCTGGCCCAGAGCGGGATGGCACCCCAGGCGCCCACCTCCAACAGGCTCCCCTGCTCCGAGTCAATGGCCACATGTGCACACATTGCATTTCACTTCGAGGCGCGTCCACTTGCCTTTACTGTGGCCTCGGGACAGAGCGGGAAGGGAGGACAGCCACAGGCTCACGTTCGTCCATCCGACCATTCATTCAGGTTCCTTTAGTTTGTGGTTTCTGAGCACCTAGAACCCGCCAGACAGTCTCCTGGGGCCTGGGACTCAGCAGGGAGGGAGGGGTCAAGACACATCAGGTTCCTGAGGGTTTCCAGCAGAGTCAACACGTGGGCACCCCGGCCTCCCCAGGGAACCTGCGTGTGAGGCACCAGACGCGGACAAAGCCAGTTCACAGATGGAAACACTCACCCCCTCCCCCACAACTTGTACCCGAGCTGACTGAAGGAAGCTTCTAGAGGGTTTCCCCACCCCCCTCGTTGAGACGTGGCCTCCAGCCCGAGTGCCAGGCCCTGCCATTAACCTTCAAGGCCCCTCAATTAGCAGCGGCGAGGGGTCCCTGGCAGGTGTCAGGATTTAGAGGGACGGTTCCCAGGGCTGCTTTAAAAGGGTCTAAGTGTTCTGCTGGAGGGAAGCCCAGGAGGTATCGATCACTGCAGGTGGGGGCCCCCGCGAGCGGCTCCGTCCCCAGACCCCACCCTCCCTCGGGAGAAGATCTGCAGGGGCCACCGGGACGCCGAGACCCCGTCACTCTCTCACCTCTTTTGCACACCGCCCCTTACAGGTGGACGGAGCCCCTGCGGCTGAGTGAAGCACAGCTCTGGGCCTGAAGGGAAGAGCTCTGTGGACTCCTGCCCACCACAGCTTTCTGCAAGCAGTGAACCTGAGTCTGGTGGTTCCTGGAAAAGGAGAGCAGCCTGTCAGCATCTGCTGCATGAAGGTGGACCAGAGCCTCCCCAAAAAGTGGGGACCCAAAGTGGGACGCCCCAGGTCCCAGATCTGCCCCTGAAGAGTCACGTGGGCTCTGACCTACCTGCTGGCTTCCCTGAGACTCCGCATCCCCATCCAACAGTGCAGATAACAGCGACCTGAGGACAGCTTGTTGAGGCCCCAGCAGGATGATCCGAGCAGTCTGTAAGGCCTGGGTCAGTGTCCCCCGCCCCCAGGCAGTGAACCTGGGAAGAGCTTGGAGGGCAATAGCGAGTTTGCCGTCAACGGGGAAGGATGCCTGGTTGGATTCTCCCTGAGGTGCTTCAGGTCGTGACCCCTCGGACCTCAGCTCCTGCTCCACGTACAATCTTCCCTAAAGAGGGATCCTCTTGGCACTGGCCCCGAGGGTTGGGAAGACCCTGGTGCAGGAAGACATGGGACCCCAGGTCTATGGAGGTGAACTCCCTTCAGGCTCCCGTAGGTGGGATTTCATGCCTTTGTGGGCTCCAAACCCAGGATGGGGGGGTTCCACCCCATGCCCCTGCTTCTGTGCCCTTCTCCACAGTGCCAGACGGTCCCTTCATTAGAAGCCTATTTCGATTTCTAAAAGCCAGTCTCCAGTGAAAGGAAGAGGCTCCCTGCAGAAATGGTTGACTGGCGGGCTGGTGGTGGAGAGGGATACACACGGTGGCTGTGGCGCACCTTATGATACCCCCAGTGATACGCGCTCACGTCCCCCCCCCGTGATGCGCTCCATGTCGACTGAGAAAGCTCCTGCAGGTCGAAGCTGAGACGCTGACCAATGAAATGAAGTGGCACTGTGCTATAATCCAGCGGCTGAACTAAACGCCGTGAGTGTGGCTGATGTAGGTAAACGGCTGACCACGCAAGTCGATGGGGGTAAAGAGACAAGTCTCTCTTGCAGAAGAATTCCAAATTGTTTACGAGGACACAGAAAGGGTGAGAGGAGAGGGACTTCACAGGCCTGAAGGAGGGAAGGGAAGCCCCCACTGGCCACAGCTAGAGAATGCCCACATGCAGCTACTCCCCTGCTTCTGTGCCCTTCTCCACAGTGCCAGACGGTCCCTTCATTAGAAGCCTATTTCGATTTCTAAAAGCCAGTCTCCAGTGAAAGGAAGAGGCTCCCTGCAGAAATGGTTGACTGGCAGGCTGGTGGTGGAGAGGGATACACACGGTGGCTGTGGCGCACCTTATGATACCCCCAGTGATACGCGCTCACGTCCCCCCCCCGTGATGCGCTCCATGTCGACTGAGAAAGCTCCTGCAGGTCGAAGCTGAGACGCTGACCAATGAAATGAAGTGGCACTGTGCTATAATCCAGCGGCTGAACTAAACGCCGTGAGTGTGGCTGATGTAGGTAAACGGCTGACCACGCAAGTCGATGGGGGTAAAGAGACAAGTCTCTCTTGCAGAAGAATTCCAAATTGTTTACGAGGACACAGAAAGGGTGAGAGGAGAGGGACTTCACAGGCCTGAAGGAGGGAAGGGAAGCCCCCACTGGCCACAGCTAGAGAATGCCCACATGCAGCTACAAAGACCCAGCCCTGCCGAGAATAAAAAATAAACACATAAAAAACAAAAGCTTTCTTAAAAACCACTCTATTGTTAGAAGTGCCTTTTCACTAAAAAATGTAGAAATTGTAAACATTTGTAAAATTTGTAAAAAAGTAAAATGTGAAAAAAAGCCGAATCTTCCTGCTGCGGAAACCTGACCGTGCTGTCCCCCTCTGCCCCTCCCTGCCAGGGACCCAGAGGGAAGGCCTCATGGCCAGCACCCCGTCAAGTGTGCCTTCCAGAAAGCCCTGCCTCGCTGCCCGTGTGGGAAACATCAGCCCGGGAGACAGCGGCCGCGGATGGGCTCGTTGTATTGCCCTGAAGACCCAGCACACTAGCGGCCTGCGGCAAGCTCCTTCTGCCCAGGCAAGGAAAGCTGCAGACTGAAGCGGTGTGCTGGGAGCCGGCCCCTCGCCCGCCCACACATGGTCCCAGACCGTCCCTGCGGGCCCCGCAGTCTGGGTCACGGTGGACCTGGGCGAGCCCCTCCAGACAGAAAGCCCAACTGTGTCCCCAAGGAGACGCTAAAGGTCTCAGATTCTGGGCCACCTCTGCCAGCGGAGATATTCGAGGTATGAAGGGGGCCCGGGAGGGTTTTCCGTGAACAGATATGAGCAGAGGCGAGAGTAGCAGAGACGCCACCTTAGACCTCGCCCTCCAGAAGGTTCCACTCACCTTTGCAGGAAGAGTCTGGCGGCGGGGCTTGGAGCTGAGGACGCAGAGATGAGCAGCTGGACTGGCAGCCCCCAGGCCCCCTCCCCGGAGCTGGACTCCAGGGCCCCAGCCTCGAAGACGGGAAGTAGACACCACCGCAGGGCCCACCTCAGGAAGCCTGGCCTGCGAAGGCTCCCCTCCACACCCCCCGGCACATCAGGACCCAGCTCGGGCAACACGCCCTTAGCAAGAGACGAGAGCCCGGCGAGGGGCTGGGAGGACGCCCACCGCACCGCGGCGGGGGCCTCACCCAGGGCAGCCCCACCAAGAGGTGGCGGACACCCCGCTCTCAATCAGTTTCAAGTCTGATTATCATATGGGACCGAGCATACTAATAACTGACTTCCACAGCTTTTATCCCTGGAGAAGGAAATGGCAGCCCACTCCAGTACTCGTGCCTGGAGAATCCCATGGACAGAGGCGCCTTGCAGGCTGCAGTCCACGGGGTTGCAAGAGTCGGACACGACTGAGCGACTAAACCACCATCACCGCCATAGCTTTTATTCCCTGAGATGACAAGGAACTCCACGGTCCTTCTGGCATTTTCACCCAGGGCTGGGGACCTCACGGGCTGAACTTAAAGTTCAGAGAGCAAAGAAAGGAATCCTGCTGCATCATGGCAGCCTTTGACACGTGTGCACAGATCGTATGTGTACGTGCAGGCATGTTCCCAAGAACCCTTGAAACCGAAGTGCACACAGCTTTGGGACATGATCATACACTGGAAGGTTTTTGACCTAACTTCTGATTATGCACCTCTCAGCTGCTTCCCTGTTTGTACTAAACAAAGTAGTTGCTGGGATGAGCTTTCCCAGCCTCCTCTCCAGCTGCCGCCAGGAGAGGAAACGCTCCTGAAACCGGCGTCCCGCCCTCCACGAGCAGGTGCTCAGCTGGGGACTGACGACCCGCCCCTCCAGCTTGCGCCCGGATCTCTCCTGCCCGGCCCTGGTCCCGGTGGTGCCTCGTCCTCCAGCCTGCATCCTCCACGGCCCATGAGCTTCCTGGCTCTGACAGCAGCCGCGCGTGAGCCCTCGGCTCGCAGCCTTCCGGGCTTCAGCGCGCAGCTTCTGTGTCCCGGGGGAAATAAGGCCGGGATGGAGCCGGTTCTCTCCCGGACTCTTAAGTGACATTGTTCCAGGAGGAAATAACGCTCCGCATTCTGATGTCCCCAGGAAATGCCTCCCCCGAGAGCTCGGCAGTGTCTGCACGGCCCCTGGAGGGCCAGCAAATAAACAGGCGGTGGTAATGACCCTCCCTAGGCCCTGGGCAATTACACACAATATTGGCCTCTCCATTACCTCTGCACTCATCACATCGTGACTGGCGTTATAAACCAATGCTTAAACTCTCAGAGAACAAATATCAGCAAACAGGTAGGAAAGCTTATTTGGCCCGAAACATCGAGTGCATTACATGCATTAGACATCATCCCAGGCCCTGGAGAAATGGTGGCGATAAAAGGCCTTGGGATACAACTTGGTGATCAGCAAGTCAGACAGAACACTGTAAGCGAGGAGAAGCAAAGAGTGTTTGGAGAGTCAGGGCCAGTGGGGACACAGTTCAGAGGGAGCACGGGGGCCCTAGGCGCTTCTCAGGAGGCTCAGTGGTGAGGAACCCATCTGCCGATACAAGAGGCACAGGACACACGGGTTCAGTCTCTGAGTCGGGAAGAGGCCCCAGAGCGGGAAATGACACCCCACTCCAGTACTCTTGCCTGGAACATCCCGTGGACAGAGGAGCCTGGCGGGCTGCAGTCCATGGAGTTGCAAAGAGTCAGACACAACTGATCACACAGACGCGCGCGGCGCCAAGGGCTTTCTCTGCGGCTGCACACCCTTCAAGCTGAGGCCTGGATGGAGAATATAGGCTAGTCAGGGCACTCAGTGGGTGGGGTGAACTCCGGGCACTGGGGAAAAGGCCAGGGAAAGAAAGTGCTTATGGTTTGTAGGGACAAAAGAAGACCAAAGGACAGGATGGTGCACGGAGAAGCAGAGGCTGAGGGGCCGGTGTCCTGGACTGAATCACGTCCCCTGAAGATGCTGAGGTTGTCACGCCCGTACCAGTGAGTACGACCTCTTTGAGAAACAGGGTCTTTGCAGATGGTCAGGTCAAGGTTGAGGTCTTTAGGGGGGACCCCAGTCCAGTGGGACTGGTGTTATTAAAGTAGAGGGAAATTTGGACGCTGAGACAGACTTGCGCTGAGGGAAGACGGCATGAAGACAGGGGAGAGGACGGGCCGCTACACACCAAAGGCAGGCCTGGAACAGACCCTCCCCTGGAGCCCTCAGGAGGGACCGACCTCTGCCTTCAGACTGCCATCCTCAGAGGGTGATGCAGTGAAAGCCTGCTCTCTAAGCCAGGCCTTCTTAACACCGAGCAGGACCCTGAAGGTCCTTCCTTACAACAGACCCCTCCCTCCATGCCCCCACCTCCTGTTTGTAGGGAAATTTTAGCCTGCAAGGCCTTCCCCAAAGAGCAGATTTAATCAGAGGAGCGAGAAAATGCTGAAACAAAGGAAAACAGTGAAGCAAGACAAGATGATAGCAGTTTAGCCATAGAACCGAGTCAAGGACCTTTAGTTCCCCCTCAGGGGCTACCGATAATATCCTGAGCCACGTCCTTGAGCTGTTTTGCAGATGCGGAAACCCCCTCCAGGTGGAGAAGTTAACTGCACGCTGCCCATCAGCACATAGACCCCAGACCTGCCGGAACCAGCAGACTGATGCCCGAGATGCCCGCGACATCAGCGGCTGCCTCCCCAGCACCCAGTCAGAGCACGTCCAGGAGCTGGTCCCCTCCCACCCGGTCTTGAAAAGGCCTTCCCGAAAGCCAGGCGCGATCTGCGTCTTCTGAGCGTGAGCAGCCCCTCGACTTGCCTTCACCACCACCCGGTGTCAGCGGACTGGCTGCGCTGTGTGCTGGGCGAGTGAACACGGGTCCGGCTCAGTGGCAGCCTGCAGTGTCTTCACGGCAGCCGCAGCAGTTGACTCCAGCTGGTGAAACCTAGTCAAGTGGGGCCTTTCTGCCAAGGTCCGAGTTTTACACTGAACCCCCAGCGTAGGAAGGCTACCAAGGAGAGGGAAGCAGGGGTGAGGTGAGATGATCAGATTCAGGTCTGAGAAGATGCCCTGGTGGAGGTACCCCCCAGACCACAGGGTCAGAGTCCAGGACACACAGGGCCAGCTTGCAGAGCAAGTATCTGCCACTGTCCCTAAAATGCACCGCCCCACCCAGAGCAGAATGTAAATGCAGGCAGTCATGAGGAGGAAGAGAGAAATGCCACTCTCAGATAATAGAAACGCCATCAAGAGAAACTAGCGAGCGGAGTCCGGAGGTAGGGACAGCAAACAGGGGCTTTTCACTAAGCGAGATGAACGGGCTACGCTTAAAACTTCTTTTCTTCAAAATGTACCCATTAGAGGGTGAAGTCAAGGCACAGGTCTCGGCTTGTGGTCCTCGTATCATTGTAGAGTCCCTGGTAAAGAACTTGGCCTTTCCCCTTAAAGAACCACAGGGCAGGTTACAGACTCTGGGCAGAGGCAGAGCAGAGCTGTGTCCCGGGAACAGACACAGGAGGTGAGCACAGGCTGACCCCTGGCTTTCTGCGTGTGGCGGCTTCCGGGCAGTTGCAGCGAGCCCCTGTCTGAGCACAGCATGAGAGGAGACAAAGGCCAGAAGGAGCTGAGAAGGGGGTCCTCAGCCAACAGCAGGGCTGCAAAAGCCAGGGAGAGCGTCCGGCTTGACGGAGGGTGCTGCTGGGGACCAAGAGGCGGCCACAGATCCCGGGAATGGCCAAGCAGGCATAGCCTGGTGTTCTCTAGTGGCCAGTGGAGGCCCAGACACCTCCTTAAGCATCCTGGGTATCTAGTTGAGAACTCAGAAAGATCTGGGCCAGGAGTCAGAACAATAATACAGGAAGCAACCACACACTCAGACTCATGCCAAAGTGCACTTGTCATGACAACATAAAAGAAATCCTGACAAATAAAGTACATCTGCCTTTTAGGAAAACAAACAAAAACGCAACAGCCTTTTAAGGGAGGGAGTATAATCTACTCTTCCTAAAATGTACCACCACAGTGTCCAGAGAATACTGAAAAGATTATCAGCCATCAGAAGAGATGGAAAAGAATGCCCCTCAGGTAATAGGAAAAGCATTGGGAGAAACTGATGTGGAGCGAGTTAGACGTTGAGACAGTAAGCAGGGCTTTTAAACAGCTATTTTCAATATGTACAGTGATTAAAGTGAAGGATGGCTGTAGTGAGTGAACGAATAGTGATCTCAACAGAGAAATAGATACTATAAAAATAACCATATAGAAGTTCCATAGCCAAAAAGAACGATGTATGAATTTTTAAAATTCACTTTAGAGGGATTAAGAGAGATTGCATATTGCAGAAGGAAGTGCGAACCTGAAGACAGAAATGAAAATTGCCTAATTTGAAGAACAAAATAAGTATGTTAGCTACATACATACAAAGGACCCACTATTCGACTTCCCATCAGAGACCTCGGAGACCAGGAAAAAGCTAAGCAGTGTCTTTTAAGTACGAAAAAGGACAACTTCTTAAACCAGAATTACAGAAGCAGCACAATATAATTCAGAACAAATGTGAAAGAAATAAGGACAATTTTTCATAGGAGAAAGGTGAGTGAATTAGTCACCGGTGAACCAAAAGTAAAGAAACGCCAACAGAAGCTCTTCAGGCAGAAGATAATGATACAGAATGAGAACTCAGATTTGCAGAGAAGATTGAAACACATTGGCTATTAAGACAAGTCATATTGTGACAACACTGTACTGTGGAACTGATGGTGGATCAAGGTATGAAATATATCAGAACAGTGCAAAGTACAGGAGGAGACTAAGAACGATGCTGCTGGAGGTTCTTAGGTTTTTGATGAAATCACTTAATATTAACCCCGAGAGACTGATAAGATAGGGATCATATTGTAATACCCACGCACTTAAAACACACACACCACGTATGCAAACACGCACATGCATGGAAAATGAAAATACTGGTAGAGGACACAAACAACATTCTAAGTTAGAGCTGACTAGCAAAGGCAGGAGAGAAATAAGGGACAAAGATCAGACCAGTAACAGAAAGGGAGTACTAAACTGAACTGTATCAATGATTCCCTGGCGGCTCAGAGGATAAAGCATCCGCCTGCAGCGCAGGAGACCGGGTTCGATCCCAGTTGGGAAGATCCCCTGGAGAAGGAAATGGCAACCCACTCCAGTGTTCTTGCCTGGAGAATCCCATGGACAGAGGAGCCTGGCGGGCTACAGTCCACGGGGTCACAAAGAGATGCACACGACTGAGCGACTTCACACACACACACACACACACACACACACACACATATCAATAATTACATGAAATGTAAATGGGAAATAATACTCCAAGTAAAAGACAGAGATTTGGCATACATCCCAAAGAAAGACTCAAGCATATTCTATTTACAACAGAAAACATTTAAACATTAAAGATGCAATTTGAAAGTGAAACATTGGAGAAAGATATACCATGCAAAGACTTCCCAGTTGGCACTAGTGGTAAAGAGCCTGCCTGCCCATGCAGAAGATACAAGAGATGCGGGTTCAGACCCTGGGTCGGGGAAATCCCCTGGAGGAGGGCATGGCAACCCACTCGAGTGTTCTTGCCTGGACAATCCCACAGACATAGAAGCTGGTGGGCTACAGTCCATAGCGTCGCAAAAAGTTGGACATGACTGAAGCAACTTAGCACACACACATGCCCACATGCCGTGCAAACAGTAAGCATGAGAATTCTGATGTGTCCAAAGTGACAGATGACAGTATAGCATCCAAGACAAGGATCATAGCTAGAGGAAGAAAAGGGGAAAATCCATCATGATAGGAGACGCTTTGTACCACAGAGACATAGAGTACATATGATATATGTGAGTAAAGCTAATACCTGCTGCAGAATAAGGCAAAAAACTGCAGAAAGAAATAGATACACAATTAAGTCGGAAATCCTAAAGTTTTGTCCCTCAGTAATTGATAGAACAGATAAGAGAAAAACAAACTTAAGAAAAACAGACTATGGAAAGACACAGAAGACCTGAAGAGCACTGTCAACCTAACTGACCTAATTGTCCTTCCTAAAAACTGTGCCAGGCGGCCAGGCGACACACAGTCCTCTCCCGAGCACAGGCAGCTGCCAGCAACGAAGGTTACCAATCAGCTTGAAAATGCATCCATAAGTCTTGTAAGATAAAAGTCGCACACTGTATGTTGCCTGAATACAAGAAAACTGAATTAGACTGTAATGACAAATATCGGGAAGTTAGACAATACGCTTCTTTTTGTTCTTTTCTCCTGCATTTAGGGAGCTGTGTGAATACGACTGTAACTCAGTTTTAAAGTACAACACTGTGAGGCCTCAACACACTCGTTCACTGTCAGTCCCTCTCCCACCAGTGCAGGCAGCCCTGCGTGAACGCTGACCTGCTTTCCACCCCGTAAAGTATCTCTTCTGGACCTTTTGTGTGAAAGAAGGTATGCCACGTGCAGCGTTTTGCAAGCTTCCTTTCATGCACAATAATATCTTTTTTGTGATTCATCTGTCTTACAGCATATTCTGTATAGTAGCTTGTTCCTTTACTCACAGAATAATAGTCCATTGAATGGATGTACCACATTTGTTTATCCATTTACCAGCTGACAGACGTTTGAATCATTTCCACTAAAAACCTTTTACAAATAATACTGCCGTGATCACTCATGCACATATCTTTGTGTGAACATGCATTTTTCATTGTCTTGGGTAGATTTGAGGAAGTTGGGTTATATATTGAACATTTTAAAAAATCACTAATCTGTTCTTCAAAGCGACTGCACCCTGTCACATTTCTGAGTGGCCTACGATGGATCCGAGTTCTACACATCCTCAAACACCCTCAGTCTAGCTGATCTATGCTCCTGCTGGCAAAGAGGGACTGTGAGGTAGCATCTCACTGTGCTTTAAATTGCATCCCCCTGATGACTACAGAGCATTCCCTGGTGGCTCAGTGGGAAAGAATCTGCCGGCAACGCAGGAGATGCAAGAGACTTGGGTTTGATCCATGAATCGGAATATCCCCTGGAAAAGGAAATGGCAATCTGCTCCAGTATTCTTGCCTGGAAAATCCCATGGACAGAGGAGCCCGGTGGGTTACAGTCCATGGGGTTGCAAGAGAATCAGACGCGAAACAGCAACACAGCTACAGATGGGGACCATGTTTCATGTGGTTTGGGCAAGTCTATACCTTCCTAGCTGAAACTTATCTTCAAAGCGTTTGCTTAATTGGATTAAACAATTCTTACTCTTTCTTCTTGCATTCTTCTTATTGAGGTTTGAGAGTCCTTTCCATATCCTAGATAAAACTCCTTTGTTAGATATATGATTTGCAAACATTTCTGACTGATTGCTTTATTTTCTTACCAAGGTCTTTTGAAGTGCTGAAGTGTTTAATTTGGTAAAGTCCAATATACCTTTTTTTTTTCTTTTTTGTTTCTCACTTGTAAGATCTGTTGCCCAGTCTAAGATCGCAAGGGACTTTCGTCATGCTCCCTTCTAGCGGATCTCAGCTTTGGATGTTATGCTTCATTCTATACTGCATTCTGAGCTAATTTTTGTGTATGGTGTGAGGTAAGGATCCTAGTTTATTTTATTCTATGTATATGGATATCCTAGCATCCCAGAACCATTTGGTGAAAAGACTGTTCTTTTCTTCATTGAATTATCTAGGCAGCTTTATCAAAAGTCAAGAGATAATAAACATAGGGATATACTGCTTGACTTTCAGATTTTTCCCATTAACCATATACTTTTCCTTGGATCAACACTGCTGACTTCTGAGCATTTACACCAAGTTTCAAAGCAGACTTTGCGTTTCTCCCAACACTACTCTTTTTTTCCCATTTTTGATCTGTTTCCATCTACGTTAGGATCTGCTTGTCCATTTCTGCACACAAATTCCCTGGAATTTGAAAGAGACTGTGTTGAATTTATAGGGGACTTTTTCATCTGAACAAATTTGAATCACCAGATCCATGGCCATGAAATATCCCTCAATTAATTCTTTTTTTAATTTATCCCAGCAATGTATTATGAATATCATTGTATAAGTTGTGCTTTTCTGTTGAAATTTATTTCTAAGTATTTATTCTTTTTGATACTATTATAAATAAAATTATTTGGTTAATTTTATTTTTAGATGTTATAATCAAAATTTAATTCATTTTTTGAAAAGACTAACAAAATTTTAAAACACCTAGCAAAATTGATTAAGAATAAAGAAAGTATAAATTAACAATACGAAAATTGAAAGAATAGATATTACTGCAGATCCTATAGGCATTAAGAAGAGAGAAAACTGTATGTCAGTGACAATTTAAGGAAAACAGACAAATCCTTTGGAAAGTACAACCTAACAAAATTGACAAAATACACTACAAAAATAAAAAATGTATATAGGCAATATTCATTACAGATGTAGATAAAATAACCCTCTACAAACTGGCAGTAAACTGAACCCAGTAATACCTGACACCAAATATGACCAAAACGCAAAGCTGGTTTAATATTCAGACATCAGTCAATTAACATTCACAGAATAAAAGAGAAAACTTTTTCATAATCTCATTAAATACAAAAAAAAATTTGGCCAACATTCAGCAGCTTTTCATAATGAAAATGCTTAGCAAAGTAATCACTGAAGAAAAGTTACTCTGTTAAAAGAGTATCTATAACAACCAGCCACAGCTAACATTAGCTAACGGTGAAATGTTGAGGGATTTCTTCCTAGAATTTGGGAGCAAGGCGAAGATGTCTGCTCTATTGATACTGAATGATGTGTGGAAGATTATATCCAACGTGATAAGGTAAGGATAAGGAATAAACGCACAGCATTTGAAAGGAAAACCTGCACTTAGTTCATTTTAAGAAACAAGTTTCATGTGAGAAAAAGGAAGCTGTCAAATCAAAAAACAGCTTTTTACACTGATAAGTGACTTTAGCAAGGGCGAAGAATACAAGGACAGCAAGCGAAACTCAATTGTGTATCTTTAACGCAGCATCAAGAAGATGAAAATTTTTCTGTAGCAATAACATAAAGACAAAAAGTATTCAAAAATACATAAAAGAAAACACCTGCAAAATCACTATACCAAAATCTATAAGACAATGTTGAGGTTAATTTAAGAATATATAATGAGTGGATATACGTGTGTGTGTATGTTTCATGGGCTGCAAAGTTTAAATTTCACATCAGGTTCAGGTCTCCCTAATTTAATTATTAACAATAGTTTCAAGAAATTCCAATCAAAATTGTAAAAATTAAGAAAAGCTGTATCCTAAAGATTCTAGATCTTGAATGGACAATGATTTCTTAGAAAAGAGCAATGAACTTCTAAATTCATTAAAACTTTTACCAAGATGAGAGCTCTGCTTGCTAAAATAAACATTAAAATTTTAGAAACAAGCCACAGACCATTATATATATATGTATATATGTATTATATATACACAAATTCTATCTCTCTGTATAAACTATACATGCAACATAAAACCAACGCAGAACCACTTCATCATACCCATAAATATGACCAAGATTAGAAATACTGACAACAAATATTTTCAAAGATTTAGAACAACTTTATCTTTCACATATTTCTAGTGGAAATGCAAAACGAAATGACTACTTGGTAAAGTGTCTTGCTAATTTCTTGAAGAGTTAAACACCGTATTACTCTCCAGTTCCACTTGGAGGGATAATGGGTATATGTGTCCACAAAATAGATTTTATAAGATTGTTTTCAGCAGTCTTAAACATCATAGTCCAAAACAGGAAACCATACTAATATCCATCAACAATAGAATGGATAAGTGGTTTATCCATGCAGTGAAAAGCTACCCGGTAACAACGTGGTCAGGCTCCTAAAGCCCATGTCAATATAGATGGAAAGCAGAACCCACTAAGCGAAAGAAGCCAGACACACTTGCTGAACGACTCTTTGCTGTTGTTGTTTTAGTTGCTAAGTCGTGTCCAACTCTTTGCAACCCCGTGGACTGTAGCCTGCCAGGCTCCTCTGTCCGTGGGATTTCCCAGGCAAGAATACTGGAGTGGCTGTAAGACTCCATCCAAATGAATTTCTAGAATAGGAAAAAATAATATAGGTGGTGATAGAAATCAGAAGAGCTATTTCCTCATTAGACAGTGTACTGGGAACAACTGGGCAGGTCTGGGAGAGAACCTTCAGCCTAGAGGGAATATTTCACATCTTGATGGGGATACGGGCCACATGGGCACATGCGCCCAGTAAAGTGACTGGAACCGTGAGCTCGGTATCCATGCACCGCATGGTGTGAAGCACGTTCCCTAAGGAAATTAAAACCAAAGATCCCTGCCATGCCATGGAGGATAGATTTGAATACAGACATCTAGAATGTAGCAGAGTTTGTACAAAGTAATTTTAAAAAAGAGATAGAGGCTCCCAGAGAACATAGGCGAAAAAAAGACATGAGCAGGACCTCCTCAAAAGATGTTCTCCAAATGGCTAAGGGAAAAAAAGTATCGTCATCAGGAAAATAAAATTAATCAAAACGAGAGAGCCCTCTACTCCCACCAAAATGGCTTGAGTGGAAGCAAAAGACGCTGTAAAGTGATTGGAATTCTGATGGAAGCTGAAATCCCATCAACCCCTTAGCAAGACTGGGAGGTACAAGCACCTGGCAAATTTACCGTATCATCAACTTCGAACCTAGCAACTCTGCTCCTAAGTAAACACCCACATGCTTTTATATATGTTCCACCAGACACACTCTCGAAGCTCTCTAAGTAGCCGTCTAAAAGCGGAAACAACTGAAAAGCTATGAATTCTGCCCCAGACTCCGAGTGTGCGGTAGTCACGAGGCGCTTTGACTATAGCACTGAACTCTTACCCCGGCATCTCACAGATGTCCTCTTGATGGTGGAAGTCAGTGCCTCCCAAAACTTCATAAATACAGGACTGCATTACGTGGCATTCCAAATTCACATAGCCACGTCTAGGAAGCCGAAGGACTTGAACCAGTTAGCATTGAGGAAAGCGTGGGGTTTAGAGATCGGTACACTTTTGCAGAGCTTCCCCGGGGGCTCAGTGGGAAAGAATCGGCCTGCAAGGCAGGAGACCCAGGACATGTGGGTTTGGTCCCTGGGTCGAGAAGCTGCTCTAGGAGAGGGTATGGCAACCCACCCCTGTATTCTTGCTGGGAAAATCTCATGGACACAGGAGCAGGGAGGGTTATCCATGGTCCATGGGGCCATGGAATCAGACACGATGAAGCAACGAAGCCGCAGCAGCAGGACTTTGCTACCGTGGCCTCTCTGCTTCACTGGGGCCCCTTTATGCCAAGTCTTCAGTTAGGAGTTTCAGCCCGGGGACCAGGGACAAAGCAGGGTCAGCCTTCCTCACCCTGCTGTGAATTTGGGGCATGTCGAGTGTGTCTTCTCAGAGGTTATTGGCTGGGAGGACAGTCAGGAGGCAAGAGGAGCTGGGAGTATTCCCCATCTTGATCTGGACTGAAGCTGCGTGCATGTTTGTAAGAGATCCCTGGGCATTAGATATGTGCAATTTACTTAAGTTTGAAAAAAAACATATATATATATACATTCAAACATTTAGAAAACGCCTTCATAAATGAAAAAGATGGTTTTAAATAAAAAGTTAATGTGTGTTTAAAAGCAAATTAGAAATAACTTTAAAAAAGAAGAGAAAATAACTATGAATCTAGAATATGAACATAAAGGAGGTATATGATGAAATAACCCAAATGCAGCTCGGAGAGATAAGAACACAGGAGGTTTAATAGGCAAGTTAAGAGATGGCATTAATACAACAGCACTAACAACAGCTGTGGTGGGACTTATATAGCTTTTAAATATGTTAGTGTCATCCATTTAATCCTCACATCAAAGCTGCAAACTGCTGATTTGCTGCTGTGGTTCAGTCGCTAAGTCATGTCCGATTCTCTGTGACCCCATGGACTGCAGCTCACCAGGCTTCCCTGTCCTTCACCTTTTCCCAGAGCTTGCTCAGACTCATGTCCATCGAGTCGGTGATGCCATCCCAGCATCTCATCCTCTGTCGTCCCTTTCTCCTCCTGCCCCCAATCTTTCCCAGCATCAGGGTCTTTTCCAGTGAGTCAGCTCTTTGCATCAGGTGGCCAAAGTACTGCAGCTTCAGCTTCAGCATCAGTCCTTCCAATGAATATTCGGGACTGATTTCCTTTAGAACTGACTGGTTTGATCTCCTTGTAGTTCAAGGGACTCTCAAGTGACTTCTCCAACACCACAGTTCAAAAGTATCCATTCTTCGGTGCTCAGGCTTCTTTTAAAATGAGATTCCAGAAGGACAGAGAGTTTAAGCAGCTTGCCCAAAGACACCCAGTGAGGAATTCTGGGAAACAGGATTCAAAACCTTCTTCGGACATCACACATTTCACTGCCATTCCAGATTGCTTCCAGATGAGAGAATGAGAAAGTCTAAGGTTTTTTCTTCCCACAAAGAAAGAGAAAGAGAATAGGGATGAAGACATACCAGCAGAGACAAATTTCCATAATGTTCAAAGAAATGAACCCACCAATTAAAGAAGCGCTGCGTATCAAAGCCGGATAAAACAAGCTCCACGCATGGGCAAGGTTAGCGGAAGTGCAGCTCAGTGTGACAGAGACAGCCTCTGAGCAGCCGCCAGGGGCAAAGAGACAGAGCCAGGGGTTCTTTCCACTCCGGGCTTCCCGGTGGCTCAGTGGGAAAGAATCAGCCTGCAGGGCAGGAGATCCGAGCTCAGCCCCTGGATCCAGAAGATGCCCTGGAGAAGGGATGGCTATGCGTTCCAGTGCTCCTGCTGGAGAATCCGGTGGCCAGAGGAGCTTGGTGGGCTACAGTCGATGGGGTCGCAGAGTCGGACACGACTGAGTGCCTGAGCACCAAGTTTCCACTCCACGTTGCTCCCTCCTCCCTGCCTCCCTGCCCGTGACATCAGCAGACTGCGGTTTGGCTCCCCTGCTGCTGGCTTCCATGGGTTTGGCCAACGGGGGCACCGCAGGGGACTGGAGGGTGGGAGGGGGCATCGCCTCCCTGACCTGTCAGCTCTCCAGCACCTCTTCTCTGGAAACCCACACCCTAGGGCTCTCCCTGCTCAGCTGCAGCTCTCAAGAGCATCGGAGCCCACAGGGCCCTGGGAACACAGCACCCTCCCTTGTCTGTCTGGTTCTTGAGGACCCAGAGTCTTCCTGTTGACAATCCTTGGCTGCCTGCTGGCCCCCATTTCCTTCCTTCAGGCCCCCTATACTCTTATGAGCTATCATTTCATTCAGGTCTCTCTCCTAAGCTATTCATGCAAATTTTGTTTCCTGCTAGACCCCAGTTGTTGCTACCAGGAAGGGGTCAGGAGCTAGAACCTTGAAATGGGTTTAGAGACCGTGTTCCTCACCTTATGGAAGCCCGGGGGGCCTCCTTGCTGGGGCGAGCCCTGGAGCGTCGCACTCCACAGCGGCGCCGTGCACACTGAGGGCCGCAGCGGTGAGAGTGCTCGTGCACGCCAAGCTCTGAGCAGTGGAGTGACTGCTCCCCTTGGGCACCGTGGCAGCAGGGACGATGGCCGAGGCTGTGGTATCTGTGGCCTGTGCTGGCTTCTGACCACATCCCTGGAGAGATGACAAGAGCAGGCTGAAATAAGGGTCTTGCACCTACGAGAGAAGCCTGGTTGGAGAACCGGAAGGTTTCTATGGCAGCCGTGAAAGCATCCATTATCTCGTGTGGCCGGAAGGACTGAGGATCAAACCCATCACAGAAGAGGGTGGTTTGCAGGAATTCAAAGTGGACATTCTCTGTAACTCACATTTTCCTGGTCTCCATGCTGAGCTTAAGAACTGCCTGAAAAGAAAGGAGACTTGAGGAGATGGTTGGAAATGCACGAGGGAACTAGGAACCTTGAACCTCCAAATGCTGGCGCGGGCTTCATGCTGGTGGAGGTTGCCCAGCTCTTGCTTCGGATGAATTAATCTCCTGTGGCATAAAGACCTCACGATGACCCCACCTGCAGTAGCTGCCTCATAAAGGGATGTCAATTCGTTCATGACTTCTCATTTCTTCCGAGCTTGCAGTGTGGTTAAATCTCAGCTTAGCCCAGAGAGAAAGTCGCTAGGTCCACCCTGGGAGAAGATGGAATGTATACCAAGGCAACTGTAAGATCTCAGCAGTTTGTATCAGCGATGGGATCTGAGGAACCTGGTTTGGGATAGATTCTGAGCAGGCTAAACCGAAAAAAGATGGAATCTAAGTTTGGGTCAGGGGACATTTATTGATAAGGATGCATTCTTCTGGAATTTAAGACTCCACTTGAACAGCTTAGGAACCCTGAGTATTTGCTTTGTTTACATTCAGGTGAGTCCTACACTCAGTAAAGATGAGATAGAGAACTTTCCCACCATGCTCTCCAGTAAGGAGTCTGAATAGGAAACCTTCATGCCAGTTGGCCTGAGATGTTCTTGGTTTTAAAACTTGAAGAGCTGAATCCTGGGAAACTCCTCAACAGGTAGACCAGGGCAGTGGTCACTTCTGATAGAGAACTTTCCCAGCATGCTCTCCAGTAAGGAGTCTGAATAGGAAACCTTCATGCCAGTTGGCCTGAGATGTTCTTGGTTTTAAAACTTGAAGAGCTGAATCCTGGGAAACTCCTCAACAGGTAGACCAGGGCAGTGGTCATCTTCACATAAAATGGGGCTGGGGCTTCCCTGGTGGCTCAGAGGTTAAAGCGCCTGCCTGCAGTGCGGGAGACCCGGGTTCGATCCCTGGATTGGGAAGATCCCCTGGAGAAGGAAATGGCAACCCACTCTAGTACTCTTGCCTGGAGAATCCCATGGAGGGAAGAGCCTCATGGACTGCAGCCTTACCAGGCTCCTCCGTCCATGAGATTTTCCAGGCAAGAGTACTGGAGTGGGGTGCCATTGCCTTCTCCGTTCTAAGATAGCATGTACAGCTATTCTGTTCTGGAAATAGCATCTCATTCTGGTGGTTTAAAAAAAAAACAAACCTAGCTGTTTCACTGTAAGAACTCATGACCTCCCACCTGTCCCTAGACTTCAGTTAGCTAAGAGACCTGAGACACTCTGTGGGGGAGGTGCCGTCCCTTTGGGGAATGACCTTGTGACATAGTTGTAAGTGTGTACCATTGCTGATTCAGACTCGGGTCCATTCACCCAACACACAGCAGAGCAATCTACCGACACCAGGCTGTGATGAAAGAGTGAAAGTGAAGTCGCTCAGTGTCTGACTCTTTGCAACCCCGTGGACCGTAACCTACCGGGCTCCTCCGTCCATGGGATTCTCCAGGCAAGAGTACCGGAGCGGGTTGCCATTTCCTTCTCCAGGGGATCTTCCCGACCCAGGGATCGAACACAGGTCTCCCGCATTGCGGGCAGACGCTGTAACCTCTGAGCCACCAGGGGAGCCCGCCAGCAAGGAGGAGGGCCAGCACATGCTCAGATGGCTCCCCACTCCGGGATGACTTTAGGGAAGGGATTTTAAAGACAGAGTGAGACAGAGGGTCACAGGGTGTGTGATCAGCTCGTGCACATTTCTCTGATTGGTTGACGGTGATGTAACACAGTAGCGTTTCAGGGATCTCTGTCTTCCGGTTCCAACAGGTCTGGGGTCTACGTGCTGGTGGTCACCACGCATAAATTCTTCCACCTGGTTGGGGTTTCAATACCGCCAAGACAGCTCAGGAACACGGCTCAGGATGTTATCTGTAGCCCTGGGGTAGGAGCTAAATGTCCTTGAGTCAGTTTAATTTAGGCTAAACTAGTGTTATTTTGTCTTGCCTGGCTTTTTTCCCTTGTTCCTGCATTTCCCCACTTCTCTGATTAAATCTGCTCTTTGGAACTTGGGGAAGGCCTAGAAGGCTAAAGCTTTTCTATAAACAAGATGCAGGGGACACGGGGGCCTATCTCCAGGAAAGCCCTGCAGGCTCCAGCCCAGTTTCAATACTGTGTCCCTAAGCCCTCCCCAGAGGGAAATGTGGTCCTTTGCCAGGGTAGAGGTCAAGAAAGGGAAGGCCTCCCATCTTCTTGGTTCCACTCAAAAATCTTCAGACTTGAAGCTAGTCCTGGAGACCCAGCAGGCCACGGTGGCCAAGCCGCTGGTGGCGAGGCTCCCAGGGCTCAGGTGACGCGGGAGGCTGAGCTTAGATTGCTCTTGCGCTGGCACCTACGGGCTGGCATAACCATCCTGTGGGTCTGCATCCAGCTGCTGAATGTAGAGTTGAGACAGACATTCAAAGCGAGTGGCCTAGTCCCACACTGTTTCTCTGAGTCACAGGTGAGGCCTTCATATCAGTCAGGCCTAGTGTAAGTCCTGCTCTATCCTCTCCCATGACTGAAGGGATAAAAGCCGCACTATGGTTCTGGGGACTGCAGAGATCCTCACCCTTAGAGGGGGGAGGGGGGAGGGGACTGCAGAGATCCTCACCATCGATTTAGACTGGGGAAGTGCTTCGGCTCACTCGTTTAACCCACCAATTTGGCCAGAAGATAGAGAAGGACAGGGAAGGCTGGCAGGCTGCAGTCCATGGAGTTGCAAAAAGTTGGACACAATTGAGCAACTGAGCAACAAGAACATAAGCTTAAGGACTAAGGATGATTCTAAACCGAAACACAGATGGTTGCTCGTCTCAGCCACTGTTCTAGACACAGTAACACAACTGAGCAAGGTGGCCAAATGCTGACTCCTAGTTGCTGCTCCTCTTCACCTGGGTCAGGAAAAACGTCCATGTGGACCCTCCTGGCCTTGGCTGTTGGAGCATTCTTGAATTACTAGTTCCCTCCCTCCCATGTGATGTCTCTCCTTCTGAAATTCATCGTTAGGATATCTGACATCCTGCAGAGATCTAACTTGCCTTCTGTTTTTCTAAGGTCTCTCCTAGTCTCCTTTCTGCGTTTATAGTCCTGATTCCCTTGGAATTCTCTTCCAGCTTCTAATGGAGGTACATGTCCTACTCATCCAGAGTGGGAGCTGTCTCCACAAAAAGCCATTATTGGCACCTTCCTCTGCCCATCTCACTTCCCCCATTCCTTTCTAGGTGGTCCCTGATGCTCTTAAGTAGGTCAGTCATGGTGAAACCTTCATCTCTCCTGGAAGGCAAACAAGACATGCTGGTCTGCTAAGTTGTCTTCTGGAACCTTCTCTTTTCCCGCTTCCAAAATGATGTTGCAGTTTTTTGCTCTCTTTGTCAGTGTAGCCTTTGGCAAAGCCCCTTAATTGTCCCTTGGGTGAGTCTGCGAGAGGGAGCAGAGCTAAGTGAGGGTGTTAGCATTTGCCATGTTTACCCAGCAGACATTTCCTACTCATCATGATATCAGCAGCATCATTTCTCAGTCGTCTGCCCAATCATGAAGACATGAACAAATGCAATAACAGACTGAAAACCTTTCCCCTCAAGGGGAAAGATGCAATTTTGACCTGTCGTCTATGATTCTTCAAAATTTACTGGAGTCTGAAAGGAGGTCTCCATGCCAAGAGACGGTTAGCTTTGCCAGGTATGGCTGTATTTCATTGCCGCACAGTAGATAAGCTGTGAGCCCATCACTTCGCGTCGAAAGCCGATGCATGTTCACAGCTGCTGCACTGAGCCCCACCCCCACCCCCACCAGCCCCTTCATCCTGGGACCGTGAAGCCATCCTCATTAGCGCTAAGCTGCCACCAGCAAGGTCACTCAGAGAGACACACGCGGCTTGATCGCTATGCAACACCAAGAATAATGAAAAGACCAGCTCCCAGATCAGGTTCTGGGAGGCTTGTGGTGCCCCGCTGATGACATTAGGACAGGCCAAATTGTTTTCATCAAAACACAGCCCGTTAGCATGGATAAGAACACAGCTCCTCGCAAGGGGGATTTCAGACGTATGCTTGTTTCACTGAATTATGGAAAATTAAGGTGCTTATGCCTTTGCTTCCTAAAGGTAATCACGCTGTCCCGCGTGATGAGGGAGCTGGGAGGAGCAGGGCATCTGTCTAATTCTGCTTTCAACAACAACAAAAATAATATCCGTTCATTAAAAGTGAAGAAGGAGAGATATTTATATATGAAGCGGGTGCTTTTGATTTGATCCCCGGAGTGAAATGTCATAAATAGCTGTTAATTTGGGTCTGTTTACTAAAAATTTAATGCCTGCAGAAAATCTACTTGACTCATCAGAAATGTAATAACATCTATCAGGAAGAAGGCTGGGAGAGAGGAGCCATCTGGGAGGTAAGTCTTGTGTTTGGGAGCTGGTGTCAGCCGGGGTGCAGGGTAATTAATGTTCCCCACTCCCCACCGAGCGGATTCAAACCCAGCAAAGCATCAATTCGAGGGACCAGCCCCATCCCCAGGCCTGGTTGCTGCAATAAACGCTTTTATTTTTTCAGTACTAAATATTAGTGCTATTAATACATGGCCCTTAGATGTTTTCTTAACTCTCCTGATAAAACAGGTTAATTATCAGGATGATTATTTCATCACATGATTTTGTTCCTCTGCCTGGAAAAAAAAAAAAAAAAAAAAAGACATTTCCCGGACAGGAGGAACGATCTCCAATAACGTGCTGTGTGTAGACCCCCAGCATTGCCTCTGACACCTGCGTGTGCCCCGGTAGTGGAATCTCCAGTGAATGGTTCTGGGCGTGGATCAGGACCTTTGATCCAGACTCCCGGGCCGAGCCAAGGGAAACAGGGGCCTTCTGTGTTCTCAGATCATTCAAAGGCAGCCCCTCTCCCTGTTTCTCTAGGTACGTGTTTCCTTTGAGCATTTCAGAAATCACAGAGTCTGGATCAAGAAACCAGAGAAAATGACCTTACTTTTGGGTTTCTTTCAGCCGTGCTAGGCTGAAAGTGCTGTGGGGTGTCCTGCAGGGGCTCCCACCCCCTGCCTGTAGGAAGGACTTGGCCTCGCTGTGTGACACAGGAGGGGGCCGCGGTCGGCAAGCTGTAGAGGGTCTCTAAGGGGACGTGCCCCCTCCACCTCACTCCCAAGTCCGTCTGCTTCCAACTGTCCTAAGGGGCTGCCTCCGTCTCTCTTAACACCCACCAGAGTCCACAGGCCTGGGGGCCACACCCCCGGTTGTGGAGGTTTCCTGTTTGGGGAGCCCATCTTATGGCCGAGAGGCCAACGAGCTGCCCTAGCCCGTGGCCCGAGGCTGGCTCAGCCGGACACAAACAAGGAACTGGAGGAACGGCTTCTTGGTTCTGTAGCTCATGGGCCAGAGGCCTGCGCAGGAGACCAGTCTTGTATTTCAAATCATCCTCCCTACATTCAGTCTCATTCTGAGTGAACTTCTCAGCATCTAGTTTTTCCTGCTTCTTGGGGTCCTTGGGGGCCTCTGTGCTACACCCAGAGTGAGCAGTGGGCTGTGGCTCTCTGGAGCTCTCCCCACAAACACGACCTGGTTCTGGCCCCGCTGTTGGATGACTCTCCTGCACCCCATCCCATCCCATCTTCTTGGACTGGATTCTACTGCAAAACTACCTTTCCGCCTGTTTCCTTTCTGCTGCGGCGGTGCACACTGAATCTCTCTCTCCTGGGCTGGGTCCATTCTTCCAGTCCTGATGACCTTTGCTTTCTCCTCCTCAGCAGGTCCTTTCAGGGCAGCCTACATCCACCTCAATGCCCCTTGCCCAGATGCAATGGAACACACAGGCATCCCAGACATGCTGAGACTTTCTCATCAGTCTGGACCACTCAGAACTCAAAGGCTACCTTGCGAAACTTGCCTCCGGGGAATCAAACAGGTGCTGAAAGAAAACCAGGAGGTCTCATCAGAGTCAAACAGCCAGGAGGGCAGGATGACCACCATAGTCTAACTTCACAGTGTGGATATGAACAAAAAGCCTTTAAGATAATTTATGGTGAAGTCGGCACTGTAGTTCTAAGATTCGCTAAAAATCAGGGTACCAACTCGATACCCCAGACACAGGCGGTGGCGGGTCCCAGCTCCAGGAACCAGGAGATGCCTGCTTCCCGCAGCTCCCAATCCCAGTGCCTAACAGTGCCTGGTGGGCGGAGGGAATGCAACAGTGATGGATAAACAAATGTGTGAATAAATGAAAGAGCAAAATTGAAACAGAAGAAAATTGAAGCCCTTGTTTCTGGCCAGATTCAGCCGGGCTCTGCTTCCCACCGGGGACCTCACGGCAGTTGTTATGTGCAGATCTTCGTGGCCCCTGGCCTGCAACACTCTGGGCTCCTCTGTCTACTCTCTCCCAGAGCTGGCTCGAGCTCATCTCCATCGAGCCGGTGATGCCATCCCATCAGCTCATCTTCTGCCACTCTCTTCTCCTTTTGCCTTCAATATTTCCAAGCATCAGAGTCTTTTCCAATAAGTCGGCTCTTTGGATCAGGTGTCCAGAGTATTGGCCCTTCAGTTTCAGCATCTCAGTCCTTCCAATGAATATTCAGAGTTGGCTTCCTTTAGGATTGACTGGTTTGGTCTCCTCACTGTCCAAGAGACTCTCAAGAGTCTTCTCGAGCACCATAGTTTGAAAGCATCAGTTCTTTGGAGCTCGGAATCTCATGAGGATACCATAAGTCTGCTCTAACAAAGTCTTTCTGTTTTGATATCTTGCATTTATTATCAATGACCTCTTTGACTTACACTTGCAAAAGCTTCTACAATGTAGATCAGACGGTCAAGCTGGCTTTCCAGGCTTGAAGTAAGTATGTAGCAGCCCTCGCCTCCTGAGGCTGTCTGTGCCTTGCCAGTGGACCCCCAGCGGCGCCACAGTCTCTGCCGCCTCGAGCAGCTCGCTTGTTGCCAAAGTACACAAATGAATAAAGTGAAGAACAAGGTGGTGATTACAGCTGAAGATGCTACAGCTGGTGGGTGCAGAAGCTGGTTTCTGCCAGCCTAGGAGAGCCAATGGCAATGCCTGGTGTTGCCACAAGGGACATGCACTCAGCCACTATGGAGCATTCATGCCACGGACATGGGACCACGCTACAGATCAGGCTGTGTCTGCAGAGCGGGCAAGCCTGCACAGCTGGGCAGTCCACAGTCTCCTCTCCCTGTGCGCTGCGTTCTCGGCCAATCTGCCATTTTGACTAGACACACTTTCTGCCGCATGCCCAGCACCAGCCCTTGTGTGGCTACGATTTCCGTCATGTGTGTTGGTCTCAATGCAAGGAAAGAGTGAAGGCTGAAATAGTAGCCACTGGTCATCACACAATAATCTGCCTTCTGTGTTGGGATGAGGCTTTTGGGCTCAGCCCAGGACTGGTGGGGGTACTCTGGTTTTTAATGAAAAGAGTTCGTTAGGAGAGAACATCAGTGGATTTCAGCAAATGTGCTAATTTCTCTCTAGACAGCAGGGCCCAGTGAGTCACTCTGTGCTTGGCAGGACAACAAAGCCCCATCCTGTCGGGTTCAGGGGCACATGGTTGAGATGTGGGGACAAGCACACGGGTTCCGTGGCTGTGGGCTCAGCTCTGGACCTCACCATCGTCACAGCAGCTGGCTGGCCTGTGCACCTCAGCGTGCTCCCCTTCACTGCGGAGGCTCAGCAGAGTCTAAGAGATGAGGATGTACCCCTCAAGGGCTCGGCATGGGGCCTGAACACCTCGTTGTTCCTGCTTACTGTGTCATTCTGCTGTGTTTGACCAGGCCTGTGGGTGCTGAAGCAAGTGCCCCTAGTCACACAAACAACAGCAAAACCAGCAAAATGGCGTGCTGCCTCTGCACCGGCGTGGGGACCTCACGGCACGCATGAGCATCTGAAAAGCTCAGAGCAGCCCTTCAGGGGCGGCAACAGTTGGGCTCAGAATTTGCTGAACATATTTCAACAGAGGGGACCCGCTCCTGGAGGAGATGCTGCTCTGACTCACCACGCTTCTCTGCTTGGCTCTCAGTAACCCTGATGGAGCTAGAGAGCTGGGAATTCCAGATGCTTCTGTATGAGTCAGGATGAAATTCCCTGGGTTTTGGGGGAGCATCTGATGCCCCAGGTACGTGATCTGTTGTCCTAGATTCCATAAGGAAACAGGGGTGAGATGGAGTCTCATCAACACCCAAGGGAGGGCAGAATAAATAGACAGATGGGTCCAGCTAGTCAAAGCTGTGGTTTTTCCAGTGGTCATGTATGGATGTGAGAGTTGGATCATAAAGAAAGCTGAGCGCTGAAGAACTGATGCTTTTGAACTGTGGTGTTGGAGAAGACTCTTGAGAGTCCCTTGGATTGCAAGGGGAGCCAACCAGTCCATCCTAAAGGAGATCAGTCCTGAGTATTCATTGGAAGGACTGATGCTAAAGCTGAAGCTCCAATACTTTGGCCACTTGATTTGAAGAGCTGACTCATTGGAAAAGCCCCTGGTGCTGGGAAAGACTGAGGGCAGGAGGAGAAGGGGACAACACAGGATGAGATGGTTGGAAGGCATCACCGACTTGGTAGACATGAGTTTGAATGAACTCCGGGAGCTGATGAAGGACAGGGAGGGCTGGCGTGCTGCAGTCCATGGGGTCACAGAGGGTCAGACACGACTGAGCGACTGCACTGAACCGAGGCCCTCCAGGGCATCCTCCATCCCAGCCCTCGCCCACAGTGTGGTGACAGCGTCCAGCATCCTGCTCAGCACTTGAAGCTGGGCCGTTGTTGCTGAAGGAGTGAACAGACAGGTGGGTGAAGGATGCCGGTGTCCCTGGGGAGGGGGCTCAGAGGGGGCTGAGTGCAGGCTGGTCCAGCCACATCCTGGTGGGGAAGCAGAGGTTGCAGGGAGGGGCCAGGAGGAGGCCGTGGAAGGGAGGGTGCTCATGGCGGCACTCTTCCCAAAGAGCGCAGGGGCCAAACCATAGCCTGAGCCCAAGGACAGGGCGTGAGGGGGAGGCAGGAACGGGGTGGGGGCAGCTGCCCTAAGAGGCGTGCAGAGGCGGCCCGGGCCTCGACTGCAGGAGCCTGTCTACAGCCAGGAGGGGCAGAGCGCGGGAGGGCGAGAGGACTTCTCCGCGATGACCAGGATTCCAGATGATTCCATCTGTGCGCAGGAGCGTGGGAGAGCGGGAGGCCCTGGTCAGGCTGTCCCTCCGAGTGTATACACATCCGCACGCAAGGAGAGGCTGCCGAGAAAGCCTGCTTCACCACGTGACGCAGGTTGCTGAAATGCCGTGTGCGATGGGCATCTGCTAAGGCACCCCTGGCCCGCGGCAGCCGGCGCAGGAGCTGCAGGGACTCTCGTCCACACTCTCCTGCCTAGTCTGTCAGGCGAGCAGGAACCTATTCCGCCGTGTATCACAGGCAGGGCGCTCCAGGTCCAGGCGAGCGCACGGCCGTGGTGACTGGACCACAGAGAACATGCACGTTTTCTAAGAAGGGCTGGCCACGGCTCACAGGTAACAGAGGAGGGAACGGTACTTTGGCCCAGAGAAATCAGCGTGGGCTACGCTCAGTGGAGGAGACACCTGAACAGGGTCCTGAGGTTCCGAGCTGAGCAAGACCACCAGGGAGGATGCGTCCCTCGTCCCATCTTCGTCCCGCCCAGTACCCTCAGCCCATGCCCGCCATTGCTGCACATCCATCTTATTTCCCACGAACCCAAAAGGAGAGATAGCGGCAATTAATATTTTTATGCAAATATCCTGTGCCTCAAGGCACGTCTCGGCTGTGATTTATGAACAATGATTAAAAATAACTCATTTAATGTAATCTAACATGAACAAATACGAGAAGACAGGATTAAATTAAATTTCTTCCCCCTGGAAAAAGAGCTTTGAAGGTCACCACCCTGTTGGAAACGGAAGTGGTTTCCTTCATTGGCGTTCAAAGTTTCAGGCCCCAGAATGAAGTTCTAAAAATAAAAGGAGCTGCATTTAATATGTTGTCCTGCAATTAAGTCTGAGCTTCCTGTTTATCTTCAGTCGCCTTTCAATAGCTCTGAGCTCTTTTTCTGCCCACAGAGCAAAGATTTGAATTGGGATGGGCTGGGAAGTTTTCCCAGCACAACCATCCCTCCTGGACCCCAGGGGTCCCTTTCCAGGAAGAGCCATGTCTGAAGGAACAGACCCAGACATAGACCAACAGGTCTTCTACCCTTCCTCCTGTGAGAAAATGCCTAAAGTTTCCTGATGCAAATCTTGCATAAGACTTCCCAGAAATACAACTTAGCAAGGATGCAGACCCAAGACATGGAATGAGGTGGCCACCTTTCCAGGCTGGGGCCTCCAAGCGCACCACCATCGTACACTTGGTTAATAGACACTATTACATGATGGAGGGGCCTCCAAGCGGAAAAAGCACAGGGAGAGGGTTTTGCTTCAGAAACTCGTAGGAAGGAGACATACCTTGACGTTATTTACACGTTTATCTCCATCCACAACTGTGCAAGTTCCACTGGCATTTTTTTTTTTTTAATTGATGTATGGTTGATTTACGATGTTGTGGTTTCAGATCCATAAATCTGAAAAAGAATATCTTTTTCAAATTCTTTTTAATTGTAGGTTATTACAGAATATTGTGTAGAGTTCCCTGTGCTGTATTCAGTTCAATTCAGTCGCTCTGCTGCTGCTGCTAAGTTGCTTTAGTCGTGTCCGACTCAGTGCGACCCCATAGACGGCAGCCCACCAGGCTCCTCTGTCCCTGGGATTCTCCAGGCAAGAACATTGGAGTGGGTTGCCATTTCCTTCTCCAATGCATGAAAGTGAAAAGTGAAAGTGAAGTCGCTCAGTCGTTTCCAACTCTTAGCGACCCCATCATGGACTGCCACCCACAAAGCTCCCTCCACCCATGGGATTTTCCAGGCAAGAGCACTGGAGTGGAGTGCCATTGCCATGTCCAGTTCTTTGCAACCCCATGGACACAACACGCCAGGCCTCCCTGTCCATCACCAACTCCCAGAGTTCACTCAAACTCATGTCCATTGAGTCAGTGATGCCATCCAACCATCTCATTCTCTGTCATCCCCTTCTCCTCCTGCCTGCAATCTTTCCCAGAATCAGGGGCTTTTCAAATGAGTCCATTCTTCACATCAGGTGGCCAAGGTGTTGGAGTTTCAGCTTCAGCATCAGTCTTTCCAATGCATATTCAGGACTGATCTCCCTTAGGATGGACTGGTTGGATCTCCTTGCAGTCCAAGGGACTCTCAAGAGTCTTCTCCAACACCACAGCTCAAAAGCATCAGTTCTTCAGCACTCAGCTTCCTTTGTGCTGTATAGTAGGTCGTAAATATTTATCTATTTCATGCGTGGTGGTGTGTGTGTTTGTGCTGAGCTGCTTCAGTTGTGCCCAACTCTAGTCTATTTTCCATGTCTGTGGGTCTGTCTTTGTTGTGTAAGTTCATTTGTATTTGTTTTTAGATTCCGTATATGAGATATCATATGATATTTGTCTTTGTGTGAGTTACTTCACTTTGTAGGATTATCTCTAGGTCCATCCATGTTCCTGCAAATGTCATTATTTCACTCTTTCTTATAGCTGAATAATATTTTGTTGTGTGTGTGTGTGAACTGAATATAAAATATGTGAACCACACCTTCTTTATCCATTCATCCACTGATGGACACTCGGGTCGATTCCGTATCTTGGCTGCTATGAACGATGCAGTAAGGAACATCAGCTCAGTTCAGCCCAGTCGCTCAGTCGTGTCCAACTCTGCGACCCCATGGACGGCAGCACACCATGCCTCCCTGTCCCTCAGCAGCTCCCAGAGCATGCTCAAGCTCATGCCCGCAGAACACTGGGATGGCACTAGGGTGTAAGTTTCTGTGTTCCTGTGGGTATCTGCCCAGGAGCGGAGCTGCTGGGTCATACGGCACTTGTTTTTAGGTTTCTGAGATACCTGCATGCTGTTTCCACCGTAACTGGGCCAATCTTACTATGCTTCTTGTCTCATCTCATGATGGCAACAATGGGCCTTTATTCCAATAGCGTGTGCCATGACACCAAGAAGCCCAGGGAGGTAGATCCCAGGAAGCATAATCCCTCGTGTCGGAGGATCTACCAAAAGCATCACAAGCAACCAGCATTGCTTTATGGTGGCGACTGCCCACCCAGCCAGCCAGCGGTCTGTGCCCTCCGACTCCGCCGCTCAGACCCCTAACTGCACGCCCTCCATGGGAGGGGCTGGTCGACTGTGGCTGGTCACTGCGTCCTGCTGTTCAGTCTGCAGGCAAGAGGAGGCGGTGCTGACTTCTCAAGAGCTTGCTTTATGAGACAACTTGCCAATGTGATCTCATTTAATATCCTTAGTGACTCGTAGCAACTCTTATCTGAATAATAAGAGTAGCTACAATTCATTGAATTTATCCATTCGCCCATTCACTCAGTTCAGTTCAGTTCAGTCGCTCAGTCATGTCCGACTCTTTGCGACCCCGTGGATCGCAGCACGCCAGGCCTCCCTGTCCATCACCAACTCCCAGAGTTCACTCAGACTCACGTCCATTGAGTCGGTGATGCCATCCAGCCATCTTATCCTCTGTCATCCCCTTCTCCTCCTGCCCCAATCCCTCCCAGCATCAGAGTCTTTTCCAATGAGTCAACTCTTCTCATGAGGTGGCCAGTGTACTGGAGTTTCAGCTTTAGCATCATTCCTTCCAAAGAAATCCCAGGGCTGATCTCCTTCAGAAGGGACTGGTTGGATCTCCTTGCAGTCCAAGGGACTCTCAAGAGTCTTCTCCAACACCTCAGCACGTATTTACTGTATATTTGCTTGGCTCCAGGCAATCTTTATGTACTAAGGACACAGACCATAGAGATACTGTCCTCACTGAGTTTACATTATCCTGGAATACCAATTATGCAGTAGTTTCTGATGTTCACTGTAACATAGAAGCTAATTTCATCAGTTTCAGGAAGATTCTTTGTTCACGTTTTAACCTCTCTGAAGTCTGGGTGTCCTTTATCATGTCTGTTGACCAGAGGGTGGTCTCTTCACAGTGGTCATTCCCTGGTTAGGCATGCTGAAGATTTCAGTGAGGGGGTGGTAGCTTGGAAGGAAATCCTGACACCGAAGGGACTCCCTTTATGCACACCGTTGTGATGGCAAAAAAGAAGGTGTCATGTGGAAGCACAGAAACACAAGCAATTCTTAATCAAAAAATTCCAGAGAAGCAGTCTGTAAATATGAAGCAGTGTTAGGAGGACCGGTAGGTTGAAGGGCAGACAATGGCCTCCAAGTATATCCAAGTTCTAATCCTTAGGTTCCATGGCAAAGAGGGATTAAGGTTGCAGGTGTTTATCAGCTGACCTTGAAACTGGGAGCTATTTGGGTGTCTTTGAAGTGGGAAGAAGGCGCCCACCTCTAGAGGCTGGAGAGAGCAAGCAAGCAGGAGCTTCCTGGAGTCTCCGGAAGGAGCCTGTGCAGACAACCCCCAGGACATCCCAAGGATGCCCACATTATAAGTCTGATCTACAGAGCCACAAGGCAATCAACTAGTGGTCGTGTGCTACAACACTGATTGGAAATGAACACGAATGCATTACCAAATCCATTTCACTGCTATATTATATACACACAAAACTGACAAGGGATGAAAATCTGTGATGTGCAGACACTAGTTCTAAGTGATAGGAGGTGTTGCAGGTGAGCGCCCTGCTCGTGGCACAGAAGTAACGGGGTTAATCCCTGTCACCCTCGCTGTTGCCACTGAGTATCAGTCGATCTTCTCCACCCTATGGGCTGTGGACCCCCAGGCTCCTCTGTCCACTGGCTTTCCCAGGAAAGAATACTGGAGTGGGTTCCCACTTCCTTCTCCAGGGGATATTCTTGACCCAGGGATCGAACTGGTGTCTCCTGCATTGGCAGGCAGACTCTTTACCCTTGAGCCACCTGGGAAGCCCCAGGGACCCCTTCGATCCAACGAATAATAACAGCAAAGTGACATAGCTGCTCACATTCCCATTTTCAGATGTGGAAACAGGGGAGCGAGAAAGGGGCCCTGACATTGCTCCTCAGCCCACTCCCAAACCCCGGTCTGCCCACTGCGCCCTTGTGGTCTCAATGATGGTGGCTGGATCTCAGCGGGAAACTTGAACTTGGGCCTCTTACTTGAAGGGCCCCTGGGGGGCTTGGAGTGGAAGCCAGGAGCATGGAGGGTGTGGGCCCATCCTTGCTATCTGGCCCAGAAGAGCAGCGGTGTGCTGGCCAGGCTTCATCCCTCCTGCCTGGGCCAGGACACCAGGGCCAGCTACGTACGATGCGGCGGTTTCAGATGGATGTGTTTATCTCTCGGTGACCTGGAAAAATGAAAACCTTCATTGCCGTGGCCCTGGGCTGGATCTCTGAGCTGTGTTTTCCCAGAGACCAGGCAGCGAGCTTGAGTTTGCTCTTGCAATTCACTGGCAGTGACCCCACTGGAAATAACTCTCACAAATGTGTCACTTAAGAATCTTTATGACTCATGCTGTTCATCTGTTTTCTCAACAGGTCAGCTCTCAGCTACCTGCAAAAAGAGTTTGCGGGAAGCCTTCGCAGATAAAGCCCTGCTTCCCTCCCTCTGACAGCTTGAAAGAGCAAAGCTCCATGGAGTTGAAAGGGAAGAGCGGGAGGGGGCACCTTGTCTTGAGGCCCTGCAGGCACAGCGGGCATCGCAAGCCCTCTGCCCTCCCTGAAGGGCACTGTTTCACGTGGTCGGCATCATAGGAGCCACCTCCCCCTCACTGCGACCCTTCCCTCTGGAGGTCAACGGAAGAAGAATTTACACGTCCCCTGCTTGGAGCAGGAGAGACGGACTTTCCAGAACTCAAGCTGACCCACGTGGAAGTGAGTTGTGCTCAGCCTGGACCTTCCTTTAGGGGGGATGAGGCACCATGGAGTCTTGTCGCCATCATACTGGGGAGTGCAGGCCAGCTCCTGGGAGCGTGCCCTGGATCTGGGCTGCCGGGCACCCCCTGATCCCTCTTCCAGGGAACCTTGCCTCAGACAGCAGCTTATTCCCTGAGGCAGAAATTGGGCTGAATTCCCTGCAAAAGACTAGCTCAAAGGAGGAAAAAATAGCGAGAGATGGCCAGTAGCCCGGCCTTTCTGGGCTGTGTAACCCCAGACAGAGCACCCGTCCTCCTGAGCCCACGCGGTCCTCGCGTGTCAGATGGGGACCATCACGGCCACCTCATACCCTCCCCAAGACTGACAGGGATAGGAAGGTGCAGGTGAACGTTCTCACAAATCATAGGCATGCAAAGTGCCTGCTGGGGGTCTCCGGGAGGCAGCAGACATATGCAGGATCTGAATCAGCTCCGTGAGCACCGGTCCTGCGGAATCCATCTGCTCCTCTATGGGGGAGGGAAGAGTGTATCCACC
>SJYC01001721.1:0-52277 GCA_006408675.1 Madoqua kirkii | reverse complement strand
TTTAAAGAGTCAGTTACCAAGCATATGTGTCCTTTTAGAATACTAAAAATTTAGTTGAATGGAATAGAACAAATTAATAAAATGACCATTATGATTATCCAAGTAAGAGAGAGTTATATTAGTAAGTAATCAAACATGGCTCTCAGTAAAGTTATTTTAAATTATCTTAAACTATTAAGATGGCTTCAAAATAGGTTATAATTAACCTATCTACTACAAGTTCTTTTTAAAAAAATTAAACTAGATTTAGATTTGCCTTATATAGAAAAAGCTCTGTTAAATTCTTTAAAAAATATTAGGAGAAAAAAAAAAAAAAGGATTCCAAAGATGAAGGACTCGGAAAGGGAATCCCATAAATGATTCTGCAAATAATTCTTAAAGGGCTATTAAAAGTCTATTCCTGAGACCTTACTGTTTATATTATAACATGATAAAATGACAATAAAACATGACATTTTAAATTTTAATAATAGGAAAAATGATTTATGTCTTACTTTTACTGCTTTGATTTTGCTCGGTTCTAATCATGTTATCCCAAGATTTGAAGGGAAAATGTGAACTTCTTATATATTTTTTTAAAATTTTACTTTACAATACTGTATTGGTTTTGCCATACATCAACATGAATCTGCCATAGGTGTACACGTGTTTCCAATCCTGAACCCCCCTCCCACCTATAGCTTCTCTGCAATACAACTCTTGATTTTTGGCAATAATTGGCCTGATTCATGAAAACTCATGGACTACTTCAGAATCTTCAGCTAACTCTTTGTAGACTTCATGATGTGATAAATGATGCCATTGCATTCAATTTCTCTTTCATCCTCCTCATAAGGTTAAAATTAAAATCAATTTGCAAGATAGGGAGAGAAGATCCCAAAATATGGCAAGCTGTGAGGAATGTCTATTTGGAGGTGAAATTTAGGCCAGAGCTAATCTGAAAAGTGGATAATCCGATAATCATAAATTATCTGTCTTGAAAAACATAATTGCTGTGAACCCATGTTTTAGACTACCCGGTTGAGAGTATATCTCAAAAGAGAAATATCTATATCATGAATCAGAATATATTGTGATGTAGTTAAGGCAGATAATTGGCTTGAAGATCTTGAGGTTAAAGTGCATTTTGAACATCTAGGCTATGTTATCTTTTAAAATTTTGGTATGAAATTTTTGGTTCAAGTGGGTTGTGTAGAATTTATCTGTTTCTTGACCTTTGTGTTTTTTAGGAGGCTTCTAAATTCCTAACAATTTTTGAACTACTGAACTTATTCTTTACCATCTGAGTTCAGGGAAACCCATTGAATTCATGGTCTTTCAATATCGGTGGGGTCCCAAACATCAAAATGACATGTGGAGTTTTGAAATACAGAGATTGCTAGACTTCTTTATAGATCTACTGAAGGAGAATATCCAGAAACAGAGTCCTAAATTGTATTGTTTTTTTTTAAACTTTCCTGGTAAATATTATCACTTTTAATGTTTGGGAACCCTCGATCTTATACTATTCTTAGGACACTTGTATCTTTAACTTAGTGGTTATTTTTGGACATTTAATTAAATATCTTTTACCAGATTGTAAGTTTCTAAACAACAATGCTTACATTGTATTATTTAATCTGAGGTTTTAAAAAAGACACAATTGAGTGCACACACAAACACACACACACACACATCATCATCATCATCATCATCATCACCACTGCTTCCTTTCTTACCATTGTTTACTATATGCTGATTGCTATGTAAGGGGCTTTAAATATATAAGCTCATTTACTCTTTATAACAGCTTAAAGAGGGAGGAGGAAACTGAGGACTAGGGAATTTACATACACGCAGCTATAAAGTACGGGAGCTAGAACTGGAACCATCACCTCCAAAGCTCATCTTTATCTACTATGCTTTTCTGCCATAATAAACATCTCCCTCCACCCTCACAAACCTAGTACAAGTGTCTGTTTGCTACCTTCCAGTCTCTGTGTTTGGCCCCAGGGAAACCAAGATAAATAGGATCTGACCACCCTTGCATAGCATATAATCTCAGAGAAGACCCTCAAAATACTTCTCCATCTTTACTCTAGTGCTCTTATTTTTTTTCTCTAATGAATTTATTCCTTAACTGTCACCTGAACCAATTTTTAAGATCAGTTAAAAATATCCTAGAAAGCTCTCATAAAGTTTAAGCATAAAGAATATAAGTGAGAGACTACGTTAGGAAGAGAACGGGCACATTTTGAACCACTTAATACACATGATTTCATTTAGAAATAGCAATCTCATGGTGTGAGTCTTATATAATATTTACAGGGAAAAAGCGAGACTCATAGAGGTTAAGAGATATGGTGAAGGTCACTAACTTATAAGTCGAAGTGCCAAGATTTTAATCTTGTCTGGCAGCCAAAGCATTTCTGCATTTCCTTTGGAACCATGCCCTCTCCATCTCCCATGTGGTTTAGGTGCCTGATTCTAGTCTGGCAACTGCAGAAAAGGGAGAGTTCCCCAGGGGATGTAAGATTTATAGAGCTGCAGCGAGTTTTGCTATTATATCAGGTAAATTAGTAGAATCTATGTGAAAGTACTTTTAAGATGTAAAAGTAAGAAGTCCCAAATCAGACTTAAACTTTATTTGGAAATCATCCTATAAGAAATGCTGCTAAAACCTGTTTGTCAATGTTTGGCAGTAGAATCCAGACCTTGTTACTCATTCACAAAAGCACTTGGTTCAAATGCTTCTCTAAATGATTATCAGGAAGGATTTATTAGCCTGAAAGCTTAAAACATAAATATTAGTTGAAAATGGCTGAACTTATACCATATAATGAAAATTAGGCAAACACTTAACTGAGGTATAATTATATGCAGCAATTATAAATACTATAAGGAAAGGTTTGATATAAATATCTAATTTAATTCACTAAGAAACTATCGAACTATTTCACTTTATGTGGCTGGAGGAATCACTTTGCTTTTGGTGTTTCTGGGTTTTTCTTCCAAATTTGCGAGTCATTCTCTTTGTTTATGCTGTTTATGCTCATCCTGATCTGCTTCTTTGCATCCAGATTATTATTACATTGATGGGAAATTCTTGAGCTCTGTCCATGTGATTATTATTCAAAGGTCACTTTAAGTACAGTCTTCATTATTTTTAAAGAGAATTACTTTTAATATGCTTCTGGTAGATGGCTTCCATCCTAGTCCTTCTCTTGACTGTAGTGCTTTAGCACTGCCCTAAATAGTTGCCCATCACCCCCATGTTCTTCCCTGTGGCAGAAAGAAGGGGTTTTATACTCTGCTTATTTTCTGGAAGAAGAAATTTCAAATAGAAGTCTACCTAGAAATGGACCTCATGTTCATGCATGACTATGAATGCACATGACTTCATGTTTAACATTGCTGCAGATCTTCATTCTCTTAGGCATTCTGGAGCTTTGCTCTTTTATTATATTTTTTTCCTAAAATCATTTGGACTTAAAGCAAGACCTTTTGGAAAAGGTAGCATGATTTCTTTAAGAGAAATGGAGCATTATTAAGATCTGTTTTTTTCTCCCAGTCCTCTCATGTCAGGTCCCCAGGAAGCAAACTCTCAGAGGGAGATTAGTCTGCAGGAAGCTTATTAGGAATGCTTTTGAATCCACATCTATGAGGGAAAGTGAAGAAGGAAACAGGATTGGGTGGAGGGTGCGATGCAGTAACATCAAAGCTTCAGTCAATAGGACAGGCAACTCTGCAGGTTTGACGTTGTACACATCAGAGGCATATTCAGTTAGGCTGAGGGCCTCGGCCTTCATACCTCTGCACTGTCATTAGTTGCAAGCTGCCCTTGGCATTGACCTTGAGTAAGGGAAATCTTTCAGTGAAGGCAGTTCTGGAAAAAGGTTGACAGCTGAGTGCTGTCTCGGTAGCTGAGGAATAAATTTGTCATTGCTAAAGATGGGATCTTGGCAGCACAATGCAACGTCCATGACACTAGTATTTAATGAAGAGGAAATGATGACATACATTAAACCAATCTTTCTCAGCCTTTTCAAGATCATTCTACCTCTTGTTCAATATAGAACCTGACTCTGATATATCTGAAAGAGATGTAGTGTAGCTCCCAGTTAATTATCTGCATACCTTGCATATTCCCACTGGACACAAGTATATTCTGAGCCCTGGTATTCATTAAGAGGTCCTTCTTTTCTTTTGCTTTCCTTCTCTCATAAATTTCCTTCCCAGCCCTCCCTGTGTAGGAGTCTGAACGGTGACATATCCTGATATTTTTTGAGAAATATCAGGATAAAATCTGTACAGTTGTGTTGTCATATCCCTTTCTCCTTTTGTGTTATTCTATAATATCCTGCACAGTGCCAGGACCATACCCGGTGCTCCTAAAACATCTCGTGATTGATGTGAAAAGGAAGAACCAATAGATCATATTTGTTTCTACTTTCAAAAGTTTAAGCAAGGGTTTTAATCACAAACAAAGAAAATGAATAAACAGAACCCCAATTTTTTTTGATCCTGAAAAACATTGAATTGGCATTAATTCTGAGGTCAGACAGCATATATAGCTCTCAGATACATATCACACAAGAATTTATATTGAAATACAGGGTTTCTAATTTGTACTAGAGAAAGGAAAAGTTCATGTGGGTGAAAGAAAATTAATTCTCAAGCAAAAGACAGTGTTAAGGGATAAAGGAGGAATTGATGACAAAAGCAGAAACTCTTTACAAATTTTGGAACATCCTTGATATATTCACCAATGAGCATGCATTGAGCTTTTATGATATGCTGGGTCATATGCTAGGTGCCTGGGATACAAGGATGAAAAAGGAATGCTTCCTACTGTCAAGCAACTTGCAGACTGGTCGTGATGTATTGAGATGTGCACAAGAGTCTCGGTGGCCCTTAGTATATGTAGGTCCAAATATTTGCTCCCTTAGGTGATACTCCTCTAACTCTCCAACCTAACACTCTATCCCCCTTTGAGATTAATATTATAGGTTAATAATATACCTATAGAGTAAATGCAATCATATATTATTAACAATTATGCTTACATATCTCAGGTGTGTTTATTAGGCCTGGGGATATTTATTACTGTGATTGGAGGGACTTAGGAGAAATAGATGGATCTGTAAGGGAGAAGATTAACTGCCTATGTGTCAAACTATGCTAATTTGTTGACCTTGGAGGCTAAAAGTGGGTATCTGGCTCTAAAACTTAAGAAGTCAAAATATTTTTAATGTAGGTTAGAACATTGTAGAGCAGGAGTCCCCAGCCTCTGGGCTGTGGACTGACACCTGTTTGCACAGTCTTAATCTTCCTGTACTACCCCAGAAAAATTGTCTTCTACGAAACCAGTTCCTGGTGTTAAAGAGACTGTGGACCACTGTTAAAGTGGCTTAGATGATAACATTTTAAACTATTATTTCTTATAAAGGGGAGACTTGCACTTTTGAGTACAATGTGGTGTACAAAATATGGAATGAGGATAAAGGTCAAAATGCTACACCACTTATTAGTTATGTGAACGACCGTGTTGTTAAACTTTACTTTTCATTTGTGTTTGGGACTAATACTTGACCTATTTATATAATAGAATCAAAGGACACAACCAATATAAATACAATATAAAGCATAATTAAAATGTAGTAAATTATTATAAACTATAATTTCATATGCTATAAACTATCAAATATGACCTAAGAAATTTGAAGTAATTGTAGATTGTTCCCTACAAAACTGGAAATGATAAGGGAAAAAGCAACTAAAAAGCCTTATGAGTATTATCAATAATAATTTTAAATGGCCATAAGGATATCTAGAAAGGTGCTGGAAAAAAAATAACTACAACTGAGCAAAACCTTGTGTATATGTACCTGGAAAGATAAAACTCTAGCATTGAATTTTGAGGAAAAAACAAATGTCTGTGGAGCACAAATATAACCAGCCATGAAGACAACCAAGTGTACATAGAGGCATCTATATACAGAGTGGGTAGAAACACTGCTATTATTTATTCTTCAAAACTTGATGGTTAACACAATCTACAAATGAAAATCTGTAAAAATCACAAAGATTAAGGATTGCATGGATATTTCAGCATTATTGGAATACTGGATTTGGGAAGCAGCTATCCTTTGAAGTTTGAAAAAGGTGCTGAGATAAAAAGATGAAAGTTCTACTTCGCCCAAGAGGTCATTATCTTGAAAGGGCATATATGCTGACAGTGAGTGGGGTGAGAGGTGTCGTGGGCGGATCATCTCATATGCTTTCTTATCTTCTCTAGTGTGGGGTTAGAGTGAGAGTGACAAGATTCTGCAACTTGATCCTCTAAAGGTGAGGGTTTCCCCATTTCTATGTGTTTGTTCGGTACCTTTCTAGTTACCTGATTTGTCTTAGGTGGAGATTAAGAGGTGAGTAATGGGGTCCCTAATGCAAGGCTCTTGTGCTCACTTATCTCTCAACTCTCAGACATCTCCAGGGCCCGAGAAGGGGCAGGGTTATCAGGAACCCCTTGAATTCAGGGCTGTTGGTCTGAGATACCCAGAGACCAGGACATCTTTTAATGAATGAACAAGTCAGTCACGGGACATTTTGTGATCATTTCCCCTGTGCCCATGGCTATTCTCACCTTTTACTTAAGTACAGTTAGCCACTTCCTGGCAGGTTTCTTCTTTAATAAAATTGTTTTTAGATGTTGGGGTCAAAGTAGTATTGCCCAATGAGCCTCATCTCTTTAACAATTTTCTCAGAATATAGTTGGTTTACAATGTTATGTTAGCTTCTTCTGCACAGCAAAGTGAATATGTTGTATGTTTACATGCATCCCTTCTTTTTTGGATTTCCACTCCATTTAGGTCACAGAGCACTGAGTAGAGTTACCTGTGCTATATAGAAGGTTCTCATTAGTTATGTTTTATACATAGTATCAGTGGTATATTATATGCCAATCCCAATCTCCCAATTTATTTCACCTCCTCTTCCTCCCCCTTGATATCTGTGTGTTTGCTCTCTACAGCTGTGTCTCTATTTCTGCTTAGCAAATAAGGTCACATGTACCACTTTTCGCATCCCACATATATCCAGTAATGTGCAGTGTTTGCTTTTCTCTGTCTCACTTCAGCCCGTGTGACAGTCGCCAGGTCCACCCACATCTCTGCAAACGGTGCAGTTTCATCCCTTTTTACGTAACAAGCTTTATTCTTAATTCATTTTGGCTCCTTTTGCTTTTGGCTGTAATTACTTGTCTTTTTCTCTTTAGTAAGTAGCAACAATGTTTTATTGAATAGTTCGGAGTAATAAATCTAACAAATATTCCACGGAAAATGCCTATTTACTTTCACATAACACTTTAATGACATTAAACCTTGGTTCTATGGCAAGTAGAGAGCTCTAAAATACCTGCCCAAATTATAAATAATCAGGGACTGTGGCGGCTTAGGGAAAAAAGTTACATGCCAAGTAACCAGCATTTTAATTTATTGAAAGTATAATTTGCTTTTCATCCTATGTCTCTTCTATGTAATTTACCCTTTTATCATTCAAATAAGGATCTGTTTTCCAGAGTTTTTGTGTTATAGAACTATATGATCATATTTCCTCAAATTGGATTCCATATATCACAGTGCTTTGATTGGTTCCTGATAGTGTTCTGTATGGAAGAAATATTAGATGTTAACCATTTTACATTGTTGCCCTGGTTAACAAAGCAATCCCATAGCACATTCCATTATGAGAAAGCCCAATGTTAGACTTAAAATGAAAGAGGCACAAATATTTCTCCTAATTTATTTAACAAAGATTCTTTGATTACCTTCTCTGTGTCAGGCACTATGCTAGGTCCTGGGAATATATCAGTGAACAAAATTCTCTGGCCTGAGAGAGCTGATTCCCTATAGGAAAAAGACAAGAAAAGTGGTAAATAGCTAACTTATATAATATTTTCAAAGCTAAGTCCTTTGAAACTATAGAACAAGGTTACAGTGATGTGGAGAACCAGAGTGGGCTAGGTCTTAAATACAGTGGTCAAGGTAGGTTACACGGAGAAGATAATATCTGCAGAAAGAATTGGAGGTGAGTGTATTAGTTCCCTGTGGCTGCTATAACAAAATATCACATATTTAAGTCTTAAAACTACTGAAGTTTATTGTCTCACTGCTCTGGAGGCTAGAAAAAGTTCTAAATCCTTGTGTTGATAGGGCCACACTCCCTCTGAAAGCAGGTTGCAGACATCTGTCATGTTGAATTATGTGCCACTTTAATGATTTCATTTTAACTGGATTATATCTGCAAAGACCTGATTTCCAAATAAGACTACATTCACAGGTACCAGGGAATAGGACTTCAATATATCCTTTTGAAGGACATGATTCAATCCATAGCAGTGAGCTAATCAGCCATGCAGATATTTGTCTTGAGTTTTGGGTCCAGTACAAAGGCCCTGAAGAGGGAACGTAACTGGTATATTTGAGAAACAAGAAGGAGGCCTTTTTTTTTTTTTTTTGGTACAGAGTGAGCAAGAGGGAAAGTAGAAGGAAGTGATATCAGAGAAGAACCAGGGGACAGCCCATGAGAGGCTTTGTGAGACATTAGTGGGGCTTGTATTTTGATTTTTAAAGTTTTTTTTTTTAACCTTTTTTAAGAAAGAAAATTCCTGGAGGACAATTGCTTTACAACATTGTGCTGGTTTCTGCTGTACATCAACATGAATCAGCCATATTCCCCTCCCTCCCATATCCCACCACATGCCACCCCTCTAGGTTGTCACAGAATGCTAAGTGGAGCTCTCTGTGTCACACAGAAAATTCTCACTGGATATCTATTTTACCAGCTCATGCAAATCAATACCAGGAAAGCAAACAACCCAATCAGAAAATGGGCAGAAGACCTAAACAGACATTTCTCCAAAGAAGACATACAGATGGGACTTGGCTTTTTGATGCAGGTGAAATTGAGAACTTGGGGATTTTATTTTCATTTTAAAAAGTCCACTCTGGCAACTATATCAAGAACAAATTTCAGAGGCAGAGGAGGATGCTGGGAATCTGAATAGAAGCCTGTTGCAATATTCCAGGTGAAAGAGAATGTTGACGTGGATCAGGGTGGCAGCAGTGGAAGTGGCAAAAAGTTGCTGGATTCTTGGTATTTTTGAAAGGTACAACCCAAGGATTTCCAGGTAGTTTGGATATGAGTGTGAGAAAGAAGACTCAGGAATGACTCCAAGTATTTGAGCGTGGGTACAAATAGCTGAGAAATGAAGACAAGTGACTAAAGGCAAAGGAGAAAGGGAAAGATATACCCAACTGAATGCAGAGTTTCAGAGAATAATGAGAGATAAGGAAGCTTTCTTAAGTGAACAATGCAAAGAAATAGAGGAAAACAATAGAATGAGAAAGACTAGAGATCTCTTTAAGATAATTAGAGATATAGAGGGAACATTTCATGCAAAGATTGACACAATAATGGACAGCAATGGCAAAGACCTAACAGAAGCAGAAGAGGTTAAGACAAGATGGTGAGAAGACACAGAAGAGCTATGCAAAAAAGGTCCTGATGACCCAGATAACCATGAGGGTGTGATCACTCGCCTAGAGTCAGACATTCTGGAGCATGACATCAAGTGGGCCTTAGGAAGCATTACTACCAACAAAGCTAATGGAGGTGATGAAATTCTAGTTAAATAGTTTAAAATCCTAAAAGATGTTTCTGTTAAAGTGCTGCACTCAGTATGCCAGCAAATTTGGGAAACTCTTTCAACAGTGGCCACAGGACTGGAAAAGGTCAGTTTTCATTCCAATCCCAAAGAAGGCAATGCCAAAGAATATTGAAACTACCTCATGTGCTAGCAAGATAATACTCAAAATCTTTCAAGCTAGGCTTCAAAAGTGCATAAACCAAGAACATTTAGAGATACAAGATGGATTTAGAAATTGGAGGGACAAGAGATCAAATTGCCAATATCCATTGGATCAGTGAAAAACAAGGAAATTCAAGAAAACCATCTACTTCTGCTTTGACTACACTAAAGACTTTGACTGTGTGGATCACAATAAACTGTGGAAAAGTCTAAGAAATGGGAATACTAGACCACCTTTTTTGCCTCCTGAGAAGTCTGTATGCACATCAAGAAGCAACAGAACAGGACATGGAGCAATGGACTGGTTCAAAATTGGGAAAGAATATACCAAGGCTTGTCACCCTGCTTATTTTATTTTGTATTGTCACACTGTTTATTTAACTTTATGCAGAGTGCATCATGTGAAATGCCAGGCTTGATGAATCACAAGCTAGAATCAAGATTGCTGGGAGAAATATCAACAACCTCAGATATGCAGATAATACTACTCTAATAGCAGAAGGTGAAGAGGAACTAAAGAGCCTCTTGCTGAGGGTGAAAGAGGACAGTGAAAAAGCTGGCTTAAAACTAGTGTTCAGAAAACTAAGATCATGGCATCTGGTCCCATCACTTCATGGCAAAGAGATGGACAAAAAGTGGAAACAGTGACAGATTTTGTATTTGGGAGCTCCAAAATCACTGTGGATGGTGATTCCAGCCACAAAATTAAAAGATGAGTCCTCCTTGAAAGAAAAGGTATGACAAACCTAGACAGCATATTAAAAAGCAAAGACATCATTTTGCTGACAAAGGCTCATATAGTCAAAGCTATGGTTTTTCCAGTAGTCATATTTGGAGGCGAGAGTTGGATCATAAAGAAGGTTGAGCACTGAAGAATTGATGCTTTCAAGTTGTGGTGCTGGAGAAGACTCCTAAGAGTTCCTTGGATAGCAAGAAGATCTAACGAGTCAATCCTAAAGGAAATCAATCCCAAATATTCATTGAAAGGACTAATGCTGAAGCTGAAACTCCAGTCCTTTGGCTACTGACTCATTGGAAAACACCCTAATGCTGGGAAAGATTGAGGGCAAGAGAAGAGGGCAACAGAGGATGAGATGGTTGGATAGCATCACTGACTCAATGGACATGAGCTTGAGTAAACTCTGGGAGATGGGGAAGGACAAGGAAGCCTAGTGTGCTTCAGTCCAGCTGGTTGCAAAGAGTTGGACATGACTTAGCAAGTGAACAACAACAAATCGGAAGAACGAAGTTTGGAGGCAGAATTAGAGGCTCAGTTTAGGTCATGTAATGCCTTTTCAACATTGCAGTGGAGTTAGTGCAGTGCGTAGTATATAAAAGTTTGGAGCTCGTGGGAGAGACTGACAGAGAGTTGCTTCTTGGCAGATGGTCTCTGTATAAATTGGTATGTAACACTTCTTCTGGACAGCAGAGCTCTGGACCAGGCATTTCAGCCTCCACTTTCTCATCTGCCTGGGAGAGTCAGGGATTGTTAATGATGTATATATTGCTTTGAGAATGATATCCACCAGGCTGTTTCATGCTTCTTGTCTTCATTAGAGAGCCAGGTTCTGATTTTTCATTCCTATAAGACAGAATGACCTTGGACAAGGTGGAAAGTGGGAAAGGCAAGGAAAGAAAGAAACTGATATTAAGATATTTTTTCCTAGGGACGCAGGGGTCTGTTCTTTACTAGCCTTGTTCGGTGGTGAGAGGTTCTTGGTTGGAAGCTAGGACCCTCTCCATTGGATTGGGGATTAGTTTGATATGCAATATTTTGTTTGCTTTAACCTGCCAATGATACACACAGTTCCATATACTTTCATTTTAAAATTTATGAGAGATCCTTACTGGTTATTTACAAACTGTTAGATTATTAGATTTTGATAGTAAACTTTAAACAAGAGCATTTCAAGGATTATTGAGAATTCTAACTCAGTATTCTGATAAGAAGTGTGATAGCTGCTCAACACTTGGCATGCTTACAAAGCCTTTCTTGTACAAGTCCTCACAAGAATTATTGGACTTACTGCAAATTTCAAAAAGGAACCTTTGCTATGAGTGTAATATCAGTCTTGTCCTGAGTTGGTCATGCTGTCAATTGCTAAATTTATTTATAATTACTTTAGACACAGATGTATACAACAGTCTTTTGGACTCTGTGGGAGGCGGAGAGTGTGGGATGATTTGGGAGAATGGCATTGAAACATGTATAATACCTTTCTCATTTTCAATCAAGTTTACTATGGCTTTTGTGGCTGAAGCCATAGTATGGAGTAAATGATACATATTTAAAATAAAAATATGTGAGACCTAATTTTCCAGTAGCTAGACTTGAAGATACTGAGCACTGTGACTTAAATAGAATTAAGAATTATCCATACTGCCATGTCTATGGCATGCACAGACAGGTGCACACAATACATCTAGTCCTTTCATATTTTACTTGAATAGTGGCCCTTCATGGAAGGAGATAGAATAGCACAATATTCTACTTCCACCCAAGTGGGTTTTACTCTGTTATATCTCTGCTCCAGAGGCTAATCTTATCCATTCCTCTTCCTGCACTGGCCTCCTCACCTTACTTTTTTTTAAAAGTATTTTGTTTATTTTTTATTGAAGGCTAATTGCTTTAAATGACCCAATCAAAACATGGGCCAAAGAACTAAATAGACATTTCTCCATCCATACAGATGGCTAACAAACACATGAAAAGATGCTCAACATCACTCACGTTTCTTTTCCATCTCCTCAATCACTGCAGCTCCAGCTAAGCTCTGAGGAGACAGAAAATTTCCACAACACAAAGGTGACTTGAGGAAGCAAAATGGTGCAGTAGAATGAACATTGTCTGGATTGGGCATCAGAGATATCAATAGATATTTAGTGAATTTCAGAAGGACTATAAATAATAGCCAATTATCCTCTGCTTACAGAAATTAGAAAATGAATGTCATCCCTAAATAATGAAGGGGCAAAAATCTAGCTTCACCTAAATTCTTACCTGGAAATTTAGAGGAACTCCTTTCACCTTCAAAACTTGTTTCTAGATTAACTGGCTCATTTTTTATATCCACAGGGATTTACTGAATGCCTTCATGTACTAGGCACTGGTTAGGCACAGAGCTAATTCTCCACTTCATTTGGCAGAAGAACTTGAGTGGAGGTCAAGACAAGAATGAGTGACTCAGTGTTTGCTGTGCTGATCGGAGGAGCCAGACCAGCAGTAGATAAAGACGGCCAGGAAAAGAGCAAATACTAAGCTGAGGGTCAACGAGTGGGGGAGAAACTGCAGACAGACAGAGGTACTCCATGTTAAAACGAGAGCGAGCTTTGCTTTAATTCCTTCAACAAAGCAGATGCTAGTTTCGTTGACACATTCAACAAAATATAACAAATGAACATTATTAGGAAAAAGATCGCCCTTTTCTGGGGTTTGGTTTTGTTACAAAAAGAGTAGGCATCGTCAGTAAAAATTTCACACAGGCTGGAAATGTTTCCTAGTGTTTAGCGTAAAATCACATCTGAAGCATCTTCATTATTATTCAGGTTGAGATCTGCTAGTGCGATGGAAGATGAAAGACAGGATTTTTGTTGCTAAATTCTTTTCCTGTGCCATGTCTGAACTAGCTTCTTTATGCGTTGTTTCTGATGGCAGTCTGAAAGACCTCCAGATGAATAACTCACTTGAGATAGCAGCTGTGGAAATACATTGTTTAAAAAATGAAAGATCTGGCTGTTCAGCACAAGTGCTAACCATGACCGGCATTTGGATATGTGTCAGTTCAGCCGATGTCTGCTGGGAGTCATTGATAGTCTGAAAATGCTGGGACAGAGTATCAAAGAAAATGAATAGAATGTATTTATCACCATACTACTGGTATGAATTGTGGATGCAGAAATAAAGATTTATGTTATCACTCGATTTAATACCCTTGACGAAGTGTGGGGCAAATTATCTTATTTATTATGATTTATGTTTTGCAGTATTTAAAAACTACTTTAGCAAGAACTCAAGAAATTAATATTGTTGGAACACTTTAATAATCCCAGTCCCTTATCTCGTTTCATAGAGCTTTTCTTACGGTTCTAAGAGCACGGTACATGTGTGCTCATTTGCTCAGTTGTGTCCAACTCTTTTGACTGTATCCCATCAGGTTCCTCTGTCCATGGGATTTTCCAGACAAGAATACTGGAGCAGGCTGCCATTTCCTACTCTAGGGGATCTTCCTGACCCAGGGATCCAACCTGTGTCTGCTGAATTGGCTGGTGGATTCTTTACCACTGTGCCACCTGGGAAGCCCAAGAACATGGTACCACCAGCATTATCACAGATGTTACACAGAAACACTTGTTGCAGAGTTCTTTGGATATCACAAACTGAGGTGATTTTTGCTTTAAAAGCAACACTTCATTCAGGGTTTGGATATGAGATTTGTGCAACTTGGAGGATGTGGGCGGGAGAGAAAGGCACTCTGTGAATAAAATGGGAGAGAAGTCAGGGGAGAAAGAAGAAAAAAAGGTAAATTCCTCTGAGGAAAAGCCTCAGAACTGGTCTTCCTTACTGGAACAGATTGTTGGATGACAGTTTTCCTGTTTGTTTTTAAATTGTTGAACCTTTATAACAAACACTCCCATTATCAAAACTTATTATCTTGTTCCAACACTCAAAAAATAATACATTTTTTAGCTATATAGGAGGAAACTAAGGCATAGGTAAAGAGACTGTCCAAGGCCACACCCTCTTGTCCTTTTGTATGAAAAGACTCTTAAGTGCCAAGGACATCGAACATGTCTTTTCATTTTAAGTGATCAATAGAGCCATGTCTCCTTGATCGTGACGATACATAACACTGATAGCTCATGGATCATCAGAAATGAAAACCAGACTGATGTCGTTTTTTTTAAAGCCAAGAGTTTAGAGGAACTATCAGTTAGAATTTTCGTTTTCATTGCCTGTTGGTACACATCCATCAAATCTCTTTAAAGCTTTGGAGAGATTAAGAGGTGACTCAAGGTGGTAAAACAGAGACCTGAATTTCACTCTGTACTCTGTTTTCATTCTCTTCAGTGAAAATGAGCTTGAGAGATTCTCATAAGTCTTCTTTAGAGATTTGCCACTGTGACAATGTGTAATTGTAAAAGGACAATGACACTGGCTGAATGTCACCAATAAAGTCGGTAAATATGTGATTTTGGTGGCTCAAAGAACTGCAATATCTTCAAGAAACTTTTGCAGATATAGAGCTATCGCTTCCACTGTCAGTGGTGATTTTATTTTGTTAATATGTACCAGGAGCTGATATTGAGGTCAATGTAGCAGTCAATTTACTATTTTATATATTTTGCTAACATAAAAATTTTGTATATACTTTCATGTGGGTAGGGTGATGGTACATTAAACATTAGCAGATTACTTTTCTTTCTTCTGAGTATACAAGCTTCTGGCTACACTGCTTCAAATAAGGAAAGATAAAAAACACAAAAGCAAATACATTAAATCTTACCTTTTGTGTTTCAAAAGCCTGGGTCCTGGGGGCAGGAATGGAGACACAGAATACAGAATAGCACATGATGCAGGGAGAGCCAGGTCTTCATTCCTGAAACTAGAAAAGGTCTTAGTTTACGAGAGAAGGGATAAAGCTACAAGGTAAACATAAGAGCTGGGTGTTGAAGGTTCCTGAAATAGACCCTCAGAGAAAGGCATGGCAACCCACTCCAGTATTCTTGTCTGGAGAACCCTGTAGACAGAGGAGCCTGGTGGCTATAATCCACAGGGTCGCAAAGAGTTGGACATGACTGAAGTGACTTAGCAACCCACCATACTCCCCTGGGCTAAATCTGCAGCCTTTAGATAGTATTCAGGGAATCAGAGCATTCCGGTCTTGGTGGGGTTTGATGGAATGTGGTGGGGCACAGGAGGTGGAAGGGAGAAGGGGAATTCAGGCAGCAGGACTATCTTTGTGCATTCCCAACTGTGGCTTGGAAGCCAGCGGTAAAGAATCTGCCTGCCAGTTCAGGAGACATGAAAGAGGTGGCTTTGATTCCTGGGTCGGAAATGGCAACCTTCTCCAGTATTTCTGCCTGGAAAATTCCATAGAAGAAGAGCCTGATGGGCTGCAGTCCATGGGGTTGCAAAGAGTCAGATCACACACAGACAACTGTGGCTCGGAAGCAATAGAGTAGAAACGGCTGTGTGGTGTTCAGGCATACAGGGGTAAGACAGTTTCACAGTTCACTACCCCAGTGAGAATGAGGAGCACTTTGTTGTCTCTCTGCTCATCAGTAGCACGGAACTACCTTACCTGTTCTCACCAAATTTCCCACCATCTTCGGTGGCGTGAGAGCACTAAATATTCCCTAAGTGTCCAGGAGGAATGGCTGGGGATGACGGGGAGAGCAGCGCCTGAGGAGCCTTGCACTTGGTAGCAGGGAAGGCTGATGCAGTAGCCTCCTATGAGAATAGATGCCTGAAGGCCAGGCTGAACAACGTCCATCTTGGCAAAGCATCATTTAAAACACACTGAGTTACGAAAGTGCTTTGAAATAAAGGAGCGTCATGACTGTAACCTACTCACAAATGGTTGGTGTAGGAATAGGAAGATGGTAAAGCAATTGTGATGAAATATTAACATTTGGGGGAATCTGAGGGGGTCTACAGAATTTACTAGTGTATTCTATATATTCGAAATTCTTTCAAAATAAAAAATGAGAGATAGAGAGGAAGCGGGGGAGATGAGAGGGAGAATGAGAACCAAGAAATAAAAAAATTAAAGCTTGCAGGGAGGTCTGGGTTGTGTTAAAGGTATGCAGTAAAACATTTATTCAAAAATAGTAGCCCTGAAGTACAGAATTAGTGATGACTGGGAGCCACCTCTTTACTCTGAAAAGAGAAAAGACAGAGCAGGCTTTTAGAAGCTTGAGGACACACAGGGGCAAGAGTTGAAGAAGAGCGTTAATTTCTCTTAAGTTGAAGTTAATATAAAGTGAACTGAATGTGACCTGAGGCAGCTCATAATTTGCAGAAAGATAAGGTTTATAAAATTTGAATTTTTCTGTGAGTTAGATAAGTGTCAAATTTCTGATTTTGCCTAGAGGCACTTATTTAAAATTAAATTAGTGTCATTATTTATTATCAAATTCAGTGATGAAATGTGTAAGTTTTACATAATGTTGAGCACTGTGTTCCAGGTGTTGTAGGGGCTATAATGAACATGGTAGAATTGTAGTTATAAAGATATGATATTTTCAAGGTGTTTGTGAGTCTTCAGGATATATACACACAATTGTGGAATGACAGAATTTAGGAATTATTGTACAAAGCATATAGGTAAAATATTAAGACAGGACAAGAAAAAGTATTTTTATTGGGGAGCAAGGAAAGGTCATATGGAAGAAGTAAGCTTTTAGCTGGATTTTGAAGAATCAGTAGGATTTTAGTGAATAGAGATGGGATGTTAAGAGTGGCCCCTACGAGAAGATGAATATAAGCTAAGGTACAGACACAAGTAAGGGTTCTGAGTACTGGGTGGACGGGTGGTCTACACAGTGCTACTTTGGGAACTAGGTCTGGTGGAGTATGGTCTTCCCTGGTGGCTCAGATGGTAAAGAATCTGCCTGCAATGCAGGAAACCCAGGTTTGATCCTTGGATTGGGAAGATCCCCTGGAGAAGGGAATGGAAACCCACTCCAGTGTCCTTGCCTGGAGAATTCCATGGACAGAGGAGGCTGACGGGCTGAGTCCATGGGGTCACAAAGAGTTGGACACGACTGAGCAACTACCACTGACTGGCTGACTGACGGTGGCATATGCAGATTGGGACGTGCTCCAGAGGTGCCCGATTCTTCAAGAGTTCAGTGGTTCCCATTTTTTAAACATTTAATTTCTTTTTCCATCTGGAGGTTGTTTTGATACCTGTTTTGAAGGAAAATCCTTTGTAATACTCTATCTCTGCCTCTCCCTTACTAAATCTCTTGTCTTAAATATTCATTAAATGATTATCTTTGCTTCCTTCCTTTCTCTATCCCCTATACATCTAGTAAAACACTGAATTCTATCATATATTATAAACTCTATCAATACACTGTAAATATACAGTATACAATATACTGTAAAGTCATCAAGTATTTCTATTTTCTCTATCATTATTGTCAACACTTCAAGACATAATCATCTGCTACCTGAATTACTTGAACAATTTCTCCAGCAATCTTCTAGCTAGTCATGGCATCTACCTCTTCCCCTTCTGATCCATTTTAAAATGGAAAATCCGATCAAGACATCTGTCTGCTTAAAATTCTTCAGTAGTTTCCCAGTGCCCTCATATAAAGTTCAGAATCTCTAATATATCACACAGAGTCTTGCATAATTTGATTCCTGCCTACCCTTTAAGATTCATTTCTTACTGCAGTCTCATTCTCTGTGTTCCAGTCACAGAGAGCCTCTTTCTGCTCACTATGTCCTTCTTCATGCCAGGATGACTCGCTATCTACTGCTTCAAATCTCAGCTTGTAAGCCACTTTCTCCTGGTAGCTTCCTTGGATGCCTGAATATAAGTTGGTTCATCCTTTAAAACATTCTCCTAGTACCCTACTCATCTCCTTTACCATGTGTGTAATTGCTTATCTTATAATAGTCTTCCCCACTAGACTATAATCTCAACAAGGCAGAACCTAGCTTGTTTTCTCTTTCCAGTATCCTGAGTGATTCCTGATACAGGCAGATGATACAGATATATCTACTGACTGATCAAACCCTTCCTTTCCGCTATTGATTTATGATGTATTCTTTGTCATATGTTAACATATTTAAAGTCCCTTTCTAAGCTGTTCTATTCCATTGATCTTGATTTCTCCCCCCATCTATCATCTCTCTATCTCCTATTTATCATCATTCATCTATTTTCAGTGACATTACTACCATTTAACTGTGATAGCTTTTAAATGTTTTGATGTCAGTTTAAAAGTAAAAATTCACAAACCTATTCTTTCCTGTTTATTTTTCTAGATTAGACTAAGAACCCTTACAGTTCTAAGATTTTGTAAAATTGAATTTTAGAAAGAATCCAAACTTTTAAAATAGTGTCAATACTTTGCAATGCTTTTCCCATGCAAACCATGATAAGCTTTTCTATTTAGTCATTTTTTTCAAGTCTCTAAGTAATATTTGCATTTATTGTTTGTGAAAAACCTGAAAGAAAATAAAGTGCATGTTTATTTAGTATCTGGACAGAAAATAATTTTCCAAACATGAAAGCAATACAAGAGCTAACAATGGAAAAGGTTGATTGATATAACTCTAACAATGAAAGCAACAGTGTATGTGTAAACACATTATAAAAAAGATGAAAAGACAAGTGGGAAACTGGGAGGATAATTGCAATAGAGATGCCAAATGGCTTCTATCCTTACCAAATAAGAAATGACACAAATTGATATGAAAAACATTAGTTTTTCAAAGAAAAATAGACAAAGAACTTGAGCAATTTTCAGAAAAGGAACTTAAAATGTCATAGATACTCTTTTAAAGTAATTCTATTTCTGACATGTCACTGTTTGCCTCAGCTGTTTTTAGATTACATTTAAGACTTTGGTTAAATGATATGATACCTACCAGGTATTTAAAGTAACTAGATCCTTTGATAAATATAGTTTACAGGCTTTAAATTTTTATTTGAATATCATCTCAGTGCTTTTCTATTTAGATATGTAGGGAAATAGATAAAAGTGGCATTTTTCTATATTTCATGTGTGCTTACTCTCTCAGTCATGCCCGACTCTTGCGACCCCATAGGCTGTAGCCCACCAGGCTCCTCTGTCCAAGGGATTCTCCAGGCAAGAATACTGGAGCGGGTTGCCATTTCCTTCTCCAGGGGATCTTCCCGACGCAGGAATCAAACCCAGGTCCCCTGCATTGCAGGCAAATTCTTTACCAACTGAACTACAAGGGAAGCTCTTTTTTTCCTATATTTCATAGAGAGAGAAGAAAGATCTTGGTACTTAATTGACTGTAGACATGAATAAACCAGTGTCCTTTTCAGTGTATGTTAATTTCAAATGTTTTTATTAGCATTTTCTTTTATTGTCATTAATCCAGATATTATGCTTTTATTGGCTTTGAGGAACAAGGACCTGAGTTTTCTTGGATAATTTCTCTCATTATATACTTTAAAACTGAGAATGATATTTGATGTAACTGCTGAAAATTATTGTCGAATTGGTGAGTTTATTTAGCAAAAATTGACAAAGTTATTACTTTTGCTGTCACAGTCTACATTCTGGGGACACAAAAATGGAAGATTGAGCCAGCCATCAAAACAGTACTGGAGTGTGTGAATGGTATTTCTTGCTTTGTATGATAGATGATATATATTATGTTTGAAGAAGCCAACACATAATACTCCTCTTCTCTTTCTGGTTAAGGAATTATTAAGAAAGAATCCAAGAGATAGTAATCAAATCTTCACTTTTCTTTCTGTTAAGGCTAAGGTAGAGTATTTGGCTCAACCTTTGGCAATAATGAGTTACAGAAATTCTGATTTGCCATTCCTCCCCCCAGTATCCCACTGAATTGAACCCATCCATCTAAAACTACAGCTTTCTCCCTGAAGGACAAAACTTGTCCCAATTAACTTACAATACAACTGTGTCCCTATGGCAGACTATTCTGTAGGAAAAGGGGGCTGGGAGCTGCACAAGCTCCATCTTCCCCAAACCACTAATCAGAGAGTAATTGTCCTACCTTGGAAAGAGGACTGAGAAAGGGCCAGGTACTGTTGTCACCCAAGGAGTACAGTTTGCTCTCTTATTGTTGTTCAGTTGCTATTACTGTCTTACTTGTATTTCTCTTACCTTGGATGTGGGGTATCTCTTCACGGCTGCTCCAGCAAAGCGCAGCCACTGCTTCTTACCTTGGCACAGTCACCAATCTTTGGGGCTGCTCCTCTCGGTCATCTCCCCTGATCTCGGGCCAAGGGAACATTTCGTGCAAATATGGGCATGATAAAGGACAGAAATGGTATAGACCTAACAGAGGCAGAAAATATTGAGGAGACATGGCAAGAACACACTGGAGAACTGTACAAAAAAGAGCTTCACAATCCAGGTAATCATGATGGTGTGATTACTCACCTAAAGCCAGACATCCTGGAATGTGAAGTCAAGTGGGCCTTAGGAAGCATCACTACGAACAAAGCTAGTGGAGATGATGGAATTCCAGTTGAGCTATTTCAAATGCTGAAAGATGATGCTGTGAAAGTGCTTCACTTAATATAACAGCACATTTAGAAAACTCGACAGTGGCCACAGGACTGGAAAAGGTCAGTTTTCATTCCACTCTCAAAGAAAGGCAGTGCCAAAGAATGTTCAAACTACTGCACCATTGCACTCATCTCACACGCTACTAAAGTAATACTCAAAATACTCCAAGCCAGGCTTCAGCAATATGTGAACTGTGAACTTCTGGATTCAAGCCGGTTTTAGAAAAGGCAGAGGAACCAGAGATCAAATCACTAACATCCACTGGATCATCAAAATATCAAGAGAGTTGCAGAAAAAAACATCTTTTATACTGACCATGCCAAAGCCTTTGACTGTGTGGATTGCAACAAACTGTGCAAAATTATCAAAATACTCCAAGCCAGGCTTCAGCAATATGTGAACTGTGAACTTCTGGATTCAAGCCGGTTTTAGAAAAGGCAGAGGAACCAGAGATCAAATCACTAACATCCACTGGATCATCAAAATATCAAGAGAGTTGCAGAAAAAAACATCTTTTATACTGACCATGCCAAAGCCTTTGACTGTGTGGATTGCAACAAACTGTGCAAAATTCTGAAAGAGATGGAAATACCAGGCCACCTGACCTGCCTCTTGAGAAACCTGCATGCAAGTCAGGAAGCAACAGTTAGAACTGAACATGGAACAACAGACTGGTTCCAAATAGGAAAAGGAGTACGTCAAGGCTGTATACTGTCACCCTGCTTATTTAACTTATATGCAGAGTACATCATGAGAAACGCTGGGCTGGAAGAAGCATTAGCTGGAGTCAAGATTGCTGGGAGTAATATCAATAACCTTACATATGTAGATGACACCACCCTTATGGCGGAAAGTGAAGAGGAACTAAAAAGCCTCTTGATGAAAGTGAAAGAGGAAAGTGAAAAAGTTGTCTTAAAACTCAGCATTCAGAAAACGAAGATCATAGCATCTGGTCCCATTAATTCATGGGAAATAGATGAGGGAACAGTGGAAACAGTGCCTAACTTTACTTTGGTGGGCTCCAAAGTCACTGCAGATGGTGACTGCAACCATGAAATTAAAAGATGCTTACTCCTTGGAAGGAAAGTTATGACCAACTTAGATAGCATATTACAAAGCAGAGACATTACTTTGTTAACAATGGTCTATCTAGTCAAGGCTATGGTTTTTCCAGTGGTCATGTTTGGATGTGAGAGTTGGACTATGAAGAAAGCTGAGCACCGAAGAATTGATGTTTTGGAACTGTGGTGTTGGAGAACACTCTTGAGAGTCCCTTGGACTGCAAGGTGATCCAACCAGTCCATCCTAAAGGAGATCAGTCCTGAGTATTCATTGGAAGGACTGATGCTAAAGCTGAAACTCCAATACTTTGGCCACCTCATGCAAAGAGCTGACTCATTAAAAAAGATACTGATACTGGGAGGTATTGAGGGCAGGAGGAGAAGGGGATGATAAAGGATGAGATGGCTGGATGGCATCACTGACTCGATGGACATGAGTTTAGGTGACCTTTGAGAGTTGGTGATGGAGAGGGAACCTGGCGTGCTGCAATTCATGAGGTCGCAAAGAGTCGGACATGACTTAGTGACTGAACTGAACTGAAGAGGCTCTTGAGTTCCTCTTCTCTCTGCCATTACAGTGGTATCATCTACATATCTGAGGTTGTTGATAATTCTCCCAGAAATCTTGATTTCAGCTTGTGAGTCATCCAGCCTGGCATTTTTCATGATGTACTCAATATATAAGTTAAGCAAGCAGGGTGACAGTATACAGCTTTGACATACTTCTTTTTCAATTTTGAACCAGTCTGCTGTTCCATGTTCAGTTCTGTTGCTTCTTATCCTGCACATAGGTTTCTCAGAAGACAGGTATGGTGCTCTAGTACTCCCATATCTTTAAGAATTTTCCACATTTGTTGTGATCCACACAGTCAAAGTCTTTATTGGAGTATAGTTTATACTTCATAATGTGTAAGTTTCTGTTCTGCAACAAAGTAAATCAGTTACGTGTGTGTGTGTATGTGTCTGCTCAGTCACTTTCAACCCTTTTGCAACTCCATGGACTGTTGCCCACCTGGTTGCTCTGTCCATAGGATGCCCCAGGCAGGAATATTGGAATGAGTTGCCATTTCCTTCTCCAGGGGATCTTCCTGACACAGGGATCAAACCCAGACATTCTGCATTACAAACAAATTCTTTACCACTGAGCAACTTGGGAAGACCACAACTATTAGAATGGCCAAAATCCACAAAACTGACAAAAACAAATAATGGTGAAAATATAGAGCAATAGGAACACTCACTCATTGCTGGGAGAAATGGAAAGTGGTATAACCATTTTGGAAGACATTTTGGCAATTTCTTACAAAGCTAAGTGGCTAACTTTATTTGGGCGGGGGGCTCCAAAAATCACTGCAGATGATGATTGCAGTCATGAAATTAAAAGATGCGTTCTCCTTGGAAGAAAAGTTATGACCAACCTGGACAGCATGTTAAAAAGCAGAGACATTACTTTGTCAACAAACGTCCATCTAGTCAAGGCCATGGTTTTTCCAGTAGTCATGTATGGATGTGAGACTTGGACTATAAAGAAAGCTAAGCACTGAAGAATTGATGCTTTTGAACTGTGCTATTGGAGAAGACTCTTGAGATTCCCTTGGACAGCAAGGAGAGCCAACTAGTCCATCCTAAAGGAGATCAGTCCTGGCTATTCACTGGAAGGACTAATGTTGAAGTTGAGACTCTAATACTTTGGCCACCTGATGCCTAGAGTTGACTCTTAAAAAGACCCTGATGCTGGGAAAGATTGAAGGCAGGAGGAGAAGGGGATGGCAGAGGATGAGATGGTTGGATGGCATCACTGACTCAATGGACATGACTTTAGATGGACTCTAGGAGTTGGTGATGGACAGGGAGGCCTGGCATGGTGCAGCTCATGGGGTTGCAAAGAGTTGGACAGGACTGAGTGACTGAACTGAACTGAACTATAAAGCTAAACTGTGTTTTGCCACAGCATCCAGCAATTGCACTACCATGTGTTTACCCAACTGAGTTGAAAACTATGTCCACACATGTGTTTTTTATAGCAGCTTTATCTAAAATTGTCACAAACTGGTAGCAACCAAGATACCACCACCACCAAGTGAATGGATAAACAAACTGTGGCACGTTTAAACAATGTGATATTAGTCACCTCTGTAAAGAAATGAGCTATCAAGCCTTAAAAATATTGAGGAATCTCGTGCTTATTGCTCTAACCTATGTCTATTGCTAAGAAAACTAGTCTGAAAGGCTATATATGATTCCAACTACATGACATTTTAGAAAAGGCAGCATTTCTATTCTATGTGTATAATCTAAAGAAACTTTTGAACATGAAACTTAATATATATGCAAAATATTTATCTTTTCCATCATTAGTAAGATGTGAAGAAATAAAAAATCAACAAATATAGCAATATAGGACAAAATGATGAGTGTCACAAACATTATATGGTGTGGAAAATGCATATATACCCTATGACTACATTGGTATAAAACATAAAATAATTATTTTATGTAGATATACAGTATGGTAAATCTATGAAAATCATAATAGTGGATAACTGTTGGAAGGAGTAGAGCTTTGTGATTGCAGAGAGGCACCTTAAGCTCCTAGCATGCTGGGCATCATCATGTTGGCCAGGATGGTGGTGACATGGTGTTTTCTTTATGATTGTTCTTCAAATGAACATATTGTTTTCTACACTCTTTTTATGTAGTCTATATCTCATAATAAAATTAATGATGAAAGGATAGATGAAAGAAAAAAGAGGAGAAGTATGAGTCTATGTTTTCACAGCTTTGGACTGGAATGAGGAGATAAAAGAGCAGCAATAGAGAAAGGCACAGAGATGAGAGAAATTTCTTTTCCTTAAATTCAAAGAATCTGGAATAAATATCTAGTTTGCAATAATAATACGGGAAAAGAGAGGGAGAAAATGTTTTGATCAGTTGATTTTAGTTTAAGAGTTCTATTTGTCTATCTACACTCATCTAAGAATTAAAATACAAGGAGACAGAGTCATGTTTTGAATGATGCCAATGACTCTAGCACTGAAGTTTGATTGGGGCAGTATTGGAGGAAAGATTAGTAAAGGATCAAGCACCACTTAGAATTTGTTCCACATTTTCCTCACCCAGAAATCCTGCAAGTCTTTTGACATTGGATCTTAATCCAATGTATTAAATAATAATCTGGTGTGCTAAAATAATTCTGAGATCAAGTGAAGAATAAGGATTGAATGTATTATGGGTGAGAATTTGGGAGAACTGGAGAGAGGGTAGCAGTGGCTTTTGTTATAAATGAAAGGAGGAACTAAAAAGGAAGAGGAAAAAAATTCCCCACTGGAACAACAAAGGAAAATGTAGGTCTTGTGGCCATATGGAAAGAGGTATATCAAATAAAATTTTGAAAAGCTCCCTGTACTTTCTATTCTTATAAAATTGAAATATACTAGTCATTAGACTGCCAGTAAGTTATAATAAGTTTAGGAAATTTTAATGCGATACATTAGCTCATGAAAACAGAAGTGTCAATTTGACTTTAATAGATGAATATTGAATATATATTCATCTACAAAGGAAGATTAGTGTAAACTTCATTTCTAAGTCGATGCACAAATTCAGCCTCTGTTAAACTGGGCCAGCATATTTAATCTTCCTCTTCTGCAGAATTATATGTGACAGTTTCTAAGGTGGTTTGGGCCAGAAAAAAAATTCTTTTGATACTATATTTTGTATACTGAGGTTCAGTTCAGATAAGTTCAGTCACTCAGTTCTGTCTGACTGTAACCCCATGGACTACAGCACGCCAGGCCTCCCTGTCCATCACCAACTCCCAGAGTTGACCCAAACTCATGTCCATTGAGCTGGTGATGACATCCAACCATCTCATCCTCTGTCATCCCCTTCACCTCCCACCCTCAATCTTTCCCAGCATCAGGATCTTTTAAAATAAGTCAGTTTTTCACATCAGGTGGCCAAAGTGTTGGAATTTCAGCTTCAACATCAGTCCTTCCAATGAATATTCAGAACTGATTTCCTTTAGGATGAACTGGTTGGAGCTCCTTGCTGTCAAAGGAACTCTCAAGAGTGTTCTCCAATACCACAGTTTAAAAGCATCAATTCTTTAGCATTCAGCTTTCTTTATAGTTCAACTCTCATATCCATACATGACTATGGGAAAAACCATGGCCTTGACTAGATGGACCTTTGTTGGCAAAGTAATGTCTCTGCTTTTTAATATGCTGTCCAGGTTGGTCATAACTTTTTTTTCCAAGGAGTAAGTGTCTTTTAATGTCATGGCTGCAATCATCATCTGCAGTGATTTTGGAGTCCCAAAAATGAAGTCTGCCACTGTTTCCACTGTTTACCCATGTATTTACATGAAGTCATGGGAACAGATGCCATGATCTTAGTTTTCTGAATGTTGAGTTTTAAGACAAGTTTTTCACTTTCCTCTTTCACTTTCATCTAGAGACTCTCTAGTTCCTCTTCAGTTTCTGCCATAAGGATAGTGTCATCTGCATATCTGAGGTTATTAATATTTCTCCCAGCAATCTTGACTCCAGCTTGTGCTTCAGCCAGCTGAGAGTTTCTCATGATGTGCTCTGCATATATGTTAAATAAGCAGGGTGACAATATACAGCCTTGACATATTCCTTTTCTTATTTGGAACTAGTCTGTTATTCCATGTCCAGTTCTAACTGTTGCTTCCTGACCTGCATACAAGTTTCTCAAGATGTAGGTCAGGTGGTCTGGTATTCCCATCTCTTTCAGTATTTTCCACAGTTTATTGTGATCCGCACAGTGAAAGGCTGTGGCATACTCAATAAAGCAGAAACAGATGTTTTTCTGGAACTCTGTTGCTTTTTCTATGATCCAGCAGATGTTGGCAATTTGATCTCTGGTTCCTCTGCATTTTCTAAAACCACTTTGAGCATCTGGAAGTTCACGGTTCACATTTGCTGAAGCCTGGCTTGGATAATTTTGAGCATTACTTTACTAGCATGTGAGATGAGTGTAATTGTGCAGTAGTTTGAACACTTTGGGGCATTGCTTTTCTTTGAGATTGGAATAAAAATACATTTTCCAGTTCTGTGGCCACTGCCAAGTTTTCCAAATGTGCTGGCATATTGAGTGCAGCACTTTCACAGCATCATCTTTTAGAATTTGAAATAGCTCAATTGGAATTCCATCATGTCCACCAGCTTTGTTTGTAGTGATGCTTCCTAAGGCCCACTTGACTTCACATTCCAGGGTGTCTGACTCTAGGTAAGTGATCACACCATCGTGATTATCTGGGTCTCTTAATATTTTTTTCTTTGGAAATATATTTCTATGGTCTCTGATCAACTACAAAGTCCTTTAGTGTAGGATCCAAGTAGCAAGGTGGTGCTTTTTTCTTACATGTTCATTTGGTCAGTAATTATTTATTGGACTAAATTGCCAGGAACTTAAAAAGTTATAAAGATTCAAAGAAAAATAAGACTTGGTCATATATGTGGGTTAGATGATGGTTGGAGTAAGGGAGTTTATTAGAAATAAGCATATGCTTAGAATATAATATAGTGAATCCAATAATGAAAGTAACATTTGGGTTCTGAAAGCTCAGATTAAAAGCATCTTGCCCAGGTTTGGAGGAGTACCAGTTGAGTCGGGAGAGTTTTCATAAGTAATCTGATTCTTAACAGAAGAATAAATTGTAGTAGTTAGAATCTGCAACAGGCAAAATGAAAAAGTATTCTAGATAAAAGAACTTGAATAAGATGAAATCACTGAATAACACACAATGTGTACATAAGGGAAATATACTAGCTGTTCTTTGCTGCTGACATACAAATATTGAGAAGGCAAATAAGATGATAAATTAGGTCATAGTTAGGTGGGGGCTTCATCTTAGAAAGGTTCACACACAAGATTAAAAATATTAGCCATTATTGTATAACCAGAAAAGATGTTTTAAGCAGGTATATGACCTAATCATGCCTGTGGGCTAGGTAAGTCACTCTGAGACCCATGTGGAGTACAGAGCTGATAAGAAGTATGATAACAGGAACGATCAAGAGGGCAGCTTTAGAGCAATCCATGGAAGAGGTGATGAAATCCTGAACTAAAGCAAAAATGATGGAAATGGAGATTCATGCAAATGAGTCAGTAATTATGTTTCAAGTGCCAGAGAGCCCAATCCAAAATGCATAAGCCAAACAGGAACAAAAAGCCTGAGTATAAGCACAAATTGATAAGGGGAACTAATGATTATACCATCATGCATTGCTTTGGCTCCAAATCCCAAATATGCTTCCCCCAACTTAGCTCTATCTTCAGGCATATTTTTTTCTCTCTCTCATAGGCTCCCAAATCACTGTAGATGGTGAGTGTAGCCATGAAATTAAAAGAGGCTTGTTCCTTGGAAGACAAACTATGACAAGCCTAGACAACATATTAAAAAGCAGAGACATCACTTTGTCAATAAAGGTCCATAGAGCCAAAGCTATGATTTTTCCAGTAGTCATGTATGGATGTGAGAGTTGAACCATAAAGAAGGATGAGCGCTGAAGAAGTGATGCTTTTGAACTGTGATGCCAGAGAAGACTCTTGTGAGTCTCTTGGACTGCAAGGAGATCCAACCAGTCAATCCTAAAGGAAATAGATCCCAAATATTCATTGGAAGGACTGATGCTGAAGCTGAAACTCCAATAATTTGGCGACCTGATGTAAAGAGCTGACTTCATTAGAAAACACCCTGATGCTGGGAAAGATTGAGGGCAGGAGGAGAAGCGAGTGACAGAGAATGAGATGTCTGGATGGCGTCACTGACTTGATGGATGTGAGTTTGCACAAACTCCGGGAGATAGTGAAGGACAGAGAAGCCTGGCATGATGTAATCATGGGGTAGCAAAGTGTCAGATACAACTTAGTCTTTGAACAACAACAATATAGTGACACAGCTCCACTCTCACAGTCTTGCAATTCTAAAAGTATGTAAAACAGGAGCTTCATTTTTATACCTAAATTTCACAAAATTCTTGAAATTTTCTTTGATTATTAAAAAAAACCACAGATGCATCTTTGAACAAATGACAGTGACTGAGTACAATGGTGAAGGACTAAAGGAAATCAGGAGAGATCCATGTTTTCTAGTATAAAAGAAAATATATAGAGAAAACATTATTTTAAAAAGCAATATGTAGGTATAACGATGCAGTTCTCTTACCTTGAGTGGGACATCTCAATGAACATTCTAGAAAACTTTGGACACTATTTATAAGATGGACTGGCCCTTTCCTCTAACCAAAACAGACAAATAAACAACAACAAAAACAACAAATTGTTACTATTAGTTTTTTAGGAAAAGAAAAAATGTGTTTATAAAGAAATGAAAATTTATAAATTGCAAATAAGAGTCTGAATCTTAGCAATCTGGGTCAGAGATATAAATTTGAATATTATAAAAATATGTATGGTTTAGATTTATACATAATTACCCAGGAAAACTATGTAGAATGAGAAGCATGGTATATTGAAGATAAAAAAACTGCTTTATAATAATGATCATTATTGTACATAATATATACCTGTCTCTCCTCCTCTACTTTTTATTTCCTATAGCAACCTTTGAGCTCCAAATTCAGTGCAAAGAAACCTAAGCCTTAAAGACTAAGAATATTTCATACATTTATACAAACTGTAAATGCAGTTTCCACAACTGAAGCACAAGTTATAGTTACCTGAGGCCACAACATTTTTCTACCCACACTAAATAGCACCTGTTCAAAGAAGATAACATCAATAAAATTACCTGTTTCTACAAGGTTTACACACCCACAACCACATGAATACCAAAAATTGACCTTCCTGCTTAAAGCATCTTTCTAGGCTATAAAACGGAGACCTGCCTACAGGATGATTCACATCAGTAATTCAATATAATCTGCTGGTCTCAAAATCTTTGACATATTTTCCATTTTTTATTCTTTTCTTACCCAGATCAATATACTTATGGAAGTACTAAGGCCTAAATTATCATTGAATTATTCAGTTGTTGAAGAAGGAGAAAGAGTCTCAGTTAATCTAATTTGTCACAGCTCATTAAGACACAGAAATACTAGTCTTCTGTTAAAAAGGAAAAAGTTGGCACACATTAACACAGGAGTTAAAACTGCTTGCAGGATTTTTGATTACTTGATTCAATAAGATCAAATTGAATCAATAGCATTACCTCCCTTAACATGGGTAGAGCCTACCAATGGTACTTAGGCAGACAGACATAGACTACTCATTCAACAAAGTCATTACCAATTCTACTTATGAATGATACATTAGTGAAATATGACAGTAGTCATCTACAGACATAAAATCCCAGAACTGTGAAAAGTAACTTTGTGAATTCACATACCTTTTTCTAGTTTTATAAAAAAAAGTGTGGCTATCTAATATAAACTAATTTTCAACATTTCTCAACTCATTGGCTTTTAATAATAATAGAGTTATAAACTGGGCTTCCTTGGTGGCTCAGTGGTAAAGAATCCACCAGCCAACATAGGAGATACAAGTTTGATCCCTGGATTGCAAAAATCCCTTAGAGAAGGAAATGGCAACACACTCCAGTATTCTTGCTTGGGAAATCCCATGGACAGAGGAGCCTGGTGGGCTACACTCCATGGGGTCACAAATAATCGGACATGACTCAGCGACTGAAGAGTCACAAATCACATGATTTTGTATTACTTGTTTGCTTAACATCCATGATGAAAGTGAAAAGTATAGGTGTTGGTCGTTCAGTTTTGACCCCATGGACTGTTGCCCATCAGGTTCCTCTCTGCATGGAATTTTCCAGGCAAGAATATTGGAGTGGGTAGTCATTCCATTCTTCAGGAGATCTTCCCAACCCATGGGATCAAACCTAGGTCTCCTACATTGCAGGCAGATTCTTTACCATCTGAGCCAACAACATCCATGATATGACAGAGGAAAAACTATGACCATATGTATATACTGGTAATTTTAAAATGCTTTCCTCATAAAGCACAGAAGAGTTACACTGAAGACAGTCATTGGATTTACAATTTTTGAATGTTAACTGACTTTAGCTAATTTTAATTGAAGAAAACATCCCTTTGTTTGGGGGATTGAGAACTTGTTTATTTTTCCTTGCTGCATTATATTCCTATCAAGGGTACACTTTCATTCTCCCTGATACCATCTATTATTTGTATTCAGTTGTGTTAAGGATATAAATCATACAATTTACATCCCCATGGACTTTCATGGCTCATACTCATAAAAGCCAACATCACTTCAAGTATTGTTGGAGCATCCTCTCCTTTATCTGTGTGTATTATTTTTCTTTCCTACATAAACTTTACTGAATTAAGGGGAGTAAACAGATCCCTGAACTCTTGTTTCTGCTTACTTGGTTTCTTTTGTTCTGTATCACTCATTATACATTTCTTTTAATTAACAAGATATATCCTGTAGGATTTTTTTCCTGTTTTCACTTCATATTTCCATTAATTGTCAGCAATTGTATATAAAAAGCCATCAGTTCAGTTCAGTTCAGTCACTCAGTCGTGTCCGGCTCTTTGTGACCTTATGAATCGCAGCACACCAGGCCTCCCTGCCCATCACCAACTTCCGGAGTTCAGTCAGACTCACGTCCATCGAGTCCATGATGCCATCCAGCCATCTCATCCTCTGTCGTCCCCTTTTCCTCCTGCCCCCAATCCCTCCCAGCATCAGAGTCTTTTCAAATGAGTCAACTCTTCCCATGAGGTGTCCAAAGTACTGGAGTTTCAGCTTTAGCATCATTCCTTCCAAAGAAATCTCAGGGCTGATCTCCTTCAGAATGGACTGGGTGGATCTCCTTGTGTCCAAGGGACTCTTAAGCGTCTTCTCCAACACCACAGTTCAAAATAAAAAACCATACTAAATAACAAATATTAGCTTCCTAAAAGGGAAAGAAAAAAACCAAAAATTTCTTTCCTTCTAAAATCTCGGAAAATTTTATGGTATTCAAACTTATCCAGTGAAATAAACTCCGGGACTATATTTACTTTATAAACCAAGATAATGCAAAAGACAATAAACTTCTTGAGAGCTTACGTCTTTTCTAAATTATGCAGTATCCTTGCTAACTTCTTGTGATAGAGCATAGCATCTCTGCTTCATTTCCTTTATAGACAAATAATCTTTCATCTCCCTGTGACTGATGACATTCCTTTTATTCACTCTTCTGAATTATACCTCAAGGTGATTTCCCTCATATAGCACTAGTCCTTCAAAGCTCTGTGAAATCAAGTTTCTTTAATCAAATGTGTTTGGAAAAGGTTGTATACACTTGAACATTCATAGTGCACATTAGCATTCTGAGCACTTGATTCACATATTCATACAAATATGACTACCTGAATGCTTCTTTAGACAAGTATTCTCACATCAAAAATGTCATGCACTGACTCATGCTATCAAATCATATCCCAGAAAATGTCACCATCATTTAATCAATGAGCCATGGCCAGCAGTTTGATGTTATCCTTGATGAGTCCCTTAATCTCACTGTGGCAGGTAGAATTCTAAAATGTCCAGATGACCCAGGCCCTTTTAAAATCTCCTTCCTGAGACTGTGGAAGAACCAGTTAGTGTAATGAGATATTAGTTCCGTGATTATGTTACATTGTGTGGCACAGAGAAAGGGAGATTATCCTCACTGAGCCAGATCTAATCAAATGAGTACTTTAAAAGGATAGGAACTTTGTGCCAAAAGTGATCTGAAATGTAGAGGGACACTCCACAGGAGGGAGATTCTGTACTGTAGTTTTCAAAATACAGTTGTTACTTGGCAAGGAATTCAAGCACCTTCTGGTTTCTAAAAACAGTCCCCAGCTGACAGGCAGTAAAATATGGGGCCTCAATTTTAGAACCCTGAGAAAAGTTGTTTTGCCAACTTGAGTGAGCTTGGAAGTGCATTTTCCCTAGAAACTACAAATAAGGACTAAGAAATCCCTGATTTCAGCCTTGTGATTCCTAAATAAAATTTCCAGGCACAACATGCTGGACTTCTGACCTACAGAACTGTGAGCAAGCAAATGGGTAGTAGGTTGTTAAACTGGTAATTTGTTGTGCAATAAAACTAGCATACTCAAACCCCAACACCACCAATTTCTGTAGATTCTATTCTGTACTTACAAATTTGTCTACTTTCCATCTCATTAACCACCATCCTAATCTAAGTCACCATCATTTCTCACCTAGACTTCACGTTACCTGCTGACATATCTTCTGAACTGTCTATTCTTTACATAGAAACTAGGGGGTCTTTTTTAAAGACATAATGCTATTATTATCAAACTTCCTCTGCTTTAAAATTTACAATTACTTCTCATTGCTTTCAAAGCACAATTTTTTCAACAGATGTAGAAAATAAACGTATGGTTACTGAGAGACTCAATTCCTCTCTCAACTGCTTAGGGTTTCCCTTGTAGCTCAGTTGGTAAAGAATCTCCCTGCAGTGCAGGAGACCTGGGTTCAATCCCTGGGTTAGAAAAATCCCCTGGAGAAGGAAATGGCAACTCACTCCAGTATCCTTGCCTGGGAAATCCCATGGACAGAGGAGCCTGGTGGGCTGCAGTCCATGGGGTTGCAAAGAGTCTGGCATGACTGAGCAACTAACACTTTGATAAGACGTCCAGATCTCCCAAGGAGGAGAGAGGCTCTGGGGCTCTCGAAGAGGAGATAGGGGTCTGGAATTCTCAAGGAAGAGGAAAGGACAAACCGCTTTTATTTATTTTTTTCTCTACATTCCTTAGTTGTAGTCACATAAAACGTTTTATTTGTTTGTTTGTTTAAGCCCAGAACTAATGACTACACAAAAACAAGTCAGTTTAAACTCTGTACTAAGGATTATATAACAACAATGTATCCTGCTTGAGGACAGTTTACCCCTCCTGAAAACTTTATGACTAATCCTGTTATCTTAAAATGTACATTATGGAGTGGGTCTGGCAAAATTTTTATAACCTTGAGACATTCTTTTGATTTATTGTAATAACTAATTTTAAAAGTGAAAGAAATGGCAACCCACTGCAGTATTCTTGCCTGGAGAGTCCCATGTACAGAGGAGCCTAGTAAGTTCACAGTCCATAGGATCGCAAGAGTTGGACACGGTGTAGTGACTAAACCACCACCACCACCCCTGCTTAGACTAGTGAGGGTTCACTCTCCTTCCCCCTTCTGATGTCTATGTCAGAAGCTTTCTCAGTCCCTTTTCATACTATAATAAAACTCTGCTACACAAAAGCTCTTGAGTGATCAAGCCTGGTCCCTGGACCCAAAGCTGTATCTTCAGAGATCATGACTCTGACATCATTCACCATAAGCTATCATTATTCAGTTCAGTTCAACTCAGTCGCTCCATCATGTCCAACTCTTTGAGACCCCATGGATTGCAGCATGCCAGGCCTCCCTGTCCATTATCAACTCCCAGAGTTTACCCAAACTCATGACCATTGAGTCGGTGATGCCATTCAACCATCTCATCCTCTGTTGTTCCCTTCTCCTCCTGCCTTCAATCTTTCCCAGCTTCAGGATGTTTTCAAATGAGTCAGTTCCTTGTATCAGTTGGCCAAAGTGCTGGAGTTTCAACTTCAACATCAGTCCTTCCAATGAACATTCAGGATTGATTTCCTTTAGGATGGACTGGTTGGATCTCCTTGCAGTCCAAGGGACGCTCAAGAGTTCTCCAACACCACAGTTCAAAAGCATCAATTCTTTGGCTCTCAGCTTTCTTTATAGTCCAACTCTCACATCCATACATGACTACTGGAAAAACCATAGCCTTGACTAGACAGACCTTTGTTGGCAAAGTAATGTCTCTGCTTTTTAATATGCTGTCTAGGTTGGTCATAACTTTTCTTCCAAGGAGTAAGTATCTTTATATTTCATGGCTGCAGGCACCATCTGTGGTGATTTTGGATCCCCCCCCCTCACCCCCCACAAAAAAAAAAAAAGTCAGCCACAGTTTCCACTGTTTCCCCATCTATTTGCCATGAAGTGATGGGACCAGAAACCATGATCTTAGTTCTCTGAATGTTGAGCTTGAAGCCAGCATTTTCACTCTCCTCTTTCATTTTCAAGAGGCTCTTTAATTCTTCTTTGTTTTCTGCCATAAGGGTGGTGTAATCTGCACACCTGAGGTTATTGACATTTCTCCCAGCAATCTTGATTCCAGCTTATGCTTCATCCAGAGCAGTGTTTCTCATGATGTACACTGCATAGAAGTTAAATAAGCAGGATGACAATATACAGTCTTGACATACTCCTTTTCCTATTTGGAACCAGTCTGCTGTTCCATGTACAGTTCTAACTGTTGCTTCCTGACCTGCATACAGGTTTCTCAAGAGGCAGGTCAGGTGGTCTGGTATTCCCATCTCTTTCAGAATCTTCCACAGTTTGTTGTGATCCACACAATCAAAGGCTTTATCATAGTCAACAAAAGAGAAATAGATGTTTTTCTGGAACTCTCTTTTTCTATGATCCAGGGGATTTTGGCAATTTGATCTCTGGTTCCTCTGCCTTTTCTAAAACCAGCTTGATCATGTGGAAGTTCATGGTTCATGTACTGTTGAAGCCTGGCTTGGAGAATTTTGAACATTACTTTACTAGCGTGTGAGATGAGTACAATTGTGTGGTAGTTTGAGCATTCTTTGGCAATGCCGAATTTATCATTACCAAGGGGAAAAGAAAGACAGGGATAAATTGGGAAATTGGAATTGACATATATGAACACTATATATAAAATAGATAATTAATAATGACCTTCTACATAGCACAGGAAACTCTACTTAATACTTTATAATTACTTATATTGGAAAGGAATCTCATAAACAGTGGATATATGCATAACTGATTCACTGTGCTGCACAGAAGAAACACAACATTGTAAATCAACTATGCTGCAATAAAATTTAAGGTAAAAAAAAAGATCCTTAGCTGAAACTCTGCCTTTCCTACAGTGGTAATTTTTCTGTTTCAGAACGATGTTTCTTTCCATGTCTTATTCCCTTTCCTGTGGCACTCTGCTTTCTTCTTTAATTTCATGTCCCCCAACTTATGCTCATGAATTGTGTAGGAAACAATCTAAAGTTACATTCTCTGGGAAATTTTCTTTACCCACAGGTCATTACAGTCCCCCTTTATATATCATAGCCTGGAGAAAGGATAGGCTATCCACTCCAGTACTCTTGGGCTTCCCTCATCGCTCAGATGGTAAAGAATCCAGCTGCAATGCAGGAGACCTGGGTTCGATCCCTGAGTTGGGAAGATCACCTGGAGGAGGGCATGGCAACCCACTCCAGTATTCTTGCCTGGAGAATCCCATGGGCAGAGGAGCCTGGTGGGCTACAGTCCATGGGGTAGCAAAGAAACAGTCATGACTGAGTGATTAAGTACAGCACAGCACATAGCCACATACCATACTTTTCTACCATAGAATTTAACAGAATTATTTTCATAGAACTCAGTATTACTGTTATTCAGTATACTGTCTTAGTTGATCTTTGAGTGAAACAATAACTTCAGAACTTTCAGAATATTTTAACTGTCCTTTTCTTCAATCCTTCCTTCATATATTGCCAGAATGACCTTGCTACTGTGCAAATATTGAAACTTTCCTCTCTTTCTAATAAGCTGTTTAATACCTCACAAGGTACAGAACTTTTATGAAGAAAATATAGCACCAGGTGTAAAATGAGACTTTCCTGGACTAACTCTGCCTATTAATAACCAATACCCAAGTTTATAATTTATCTCAAGTAAGATCTATTGACTTGTGGGAATTAAGCAGTTCACTTTTTGTATTGTGAATACCAACTTATTTCCATTAGTTCCAGCCATCCTATTTTATGTGTATCCTATAGAATATCTTTTGTGTCATTTCTTCTTGTCAGTTTGAAGTATTTTGGCTTTTGCAGCTCAATAATATGGAAATATTCTATTTCAATCTTGATCAGTGGTTATGCTAAACTTTTCACACTCATTTAATATTAGATTTTCTATCAAAATCTACCCAGTCTTTGACTTCACATTAAACAGGATCAGAGTCTTCTTGGGCCTTTAAATCCCCCATTCTACATTCACACCTGTACACATTCAGGCAATACATGTACTCCTGTGCTAAAACTACCAAGATTTTAGTTGTTAGTCATTGCCTTGTGTTGTTTTAATGTTATACATCAATAGTAACTTAGACTTAACCACAGATTGATTTTACAGTTCATTTGTTGTTGCTGCTGTTGTTCACCACACTTCCAAGAATACATCATCTTCAGCCTTTAATTCAGTTTTCATTTTATTGGTATCCATACTTATGTAATTATATCAAATAAGGCCTGAGAGGGGTAAACTCTGGAAACATATCTATTTTTCCATTTCACCCAAATGCTAATGTTTTCCTGGGCATGAGAAATGAGGTCCGATGTGATTTCTTGTTAGTGCTTTGATGATACAGCTTCATGGTGTTCTAACAACTAGTCTTAATGATCATACATCTGGTGCCAAAATTGACTTTTATTTTTTGTAGGTAACCTGATTTTCCTTTCTGAAAACTATTAGGAATATCTCCTTTTGTTTGTTGTGGCCTAATATTTCTCTCACTTGCTCAGGACAATGTTCCACCTACTTTTTCAAAAGCTGATGCCTTTTAATCTTTCTTCAGTTCTGAGAAATGTCTTTTATGATTTATGTGTTTCTTCTCTACCATTTTTCTCCATTACTTCCTTCTGAAACTCCTCCTAGAGATATGTTGAAACTCTTAGAGATTTCCTCCACTTCTCTTAACTTTCAGGCTGCACTGCCAACTTCTTTAACTTGTTCTGGGAGGTGCCTAGAGTTCAGTTTTCAATTAACAATTTACTCAGCATCTATAACTATTCTTTTTAGCCTTTCTTTCAAACCCTATTTTTAATTATCTTATTTAACTTTTTTTTAATCTCTGGGAGCTCTAGCTGTTCTTTTCATGTAGACACGCAGTTTTAACATCTTCTATTCAGCGGATTGTCTTGGGAATAGCCCTAGGTGTCTCTCTCTTTCACGGCTTTCTTCAAATAGTTCATGACACTGATTTGTTAAATATCATTTTGAGAATACGCATTTCCCTTTTTGTAAATACTAATTTTGTTTCAGTAACATGTCCCCTGTGACAATGTAGACAAGCTGAATAGTCTATTGGAAAATTGAGAAAATAGCTTATCTTCTGTTTTGGAGATCGCTTCCTTCTGGGACACTGAGTGTCTGGGGCAGTAAATCCAAATGCTCAGACTCCGTGTTTCCCCTCATAAGAAAACAATTCATCATAACAACTGGAGCCTGGGTATAGGAGGGATCTTATTTATGCTCTCCACATGAATATATACAGTTCAATATCCTTGTCCTAGGACTATTTTCTTTCTTATAATATCACTGTCTTAAGACATGAATGAACTGCACCTAAATCCACAGAAATCCTCCTAAGTAGACATTAATTTATGAATTTAGGGCCATGATTTCCTTCATCAATCCATATATGATTGTCTTCAAATGGTTTCAACATTTGTGGTCCAGAGACTTTCTTGCAATCTCACTAGGGATTTATTCTTCATAAAATACTTGTTTTCTTTTTAAATCAAGGGACTTAGGTAGGTAGGAAGGTAGGTTTACATTCCTAGTGTATGTTGTTGATAATGATCTATCTCTTTAAAATGGGGGACATTTAGGCACATAATGAAGTTTTTATTCAAGGTCAAAATGTAAGAGTGCTGCCTAGGCCAACTGGAATATGAAACCCCTAGCTCCACATCCACTTTTCAGTCCTTGACCATAGGACTGCTTTCAGATATATATCTCACTCTGCTCTTTTCTTGAAGGATCAGTTGTTGTCATTGTTCATTTGCTAAGTCATGTCCAAGTCTTTGTGACCCCATGTACTGTAGCCCTGATAGGCTCCTCTGTCCACGGGATTTGCCAGGTAAGAGTACAGGACTTGGTTACAATGTAGCAATGTTTTTTGCTAAATGTCAAATGAGTAGATACAGACTTCCTTTATAATTAAAAGTCAATGATAGAATAATGTGATGTGAAAGCAGCTCAGTGAAGTCTTTGCAACCCTATAGACTGTAGTCCACCAGGCTCCTCTGTCCATGGAATTCTCCAGGCAAGAATACTGGAGTGGGTTGCCATTTCCTCCTCTAGGAGATCTTCCCAACCCAGGGATTGAACCCACATCTCCTACACTGAAGGCAGGTTCTTTACCATCTGAGCCAAGAGAAGCTCTGATAAAATAATAGTTACTGTCAAATATTTAGTGTTCTAGGGCATTCTGACAAAAACTCAGTGTCACATTGGAATATTGTTAAGATTCCAAAGTAAATCAGTTCTTATCAGTAAATATATTTTGCAATATTACTGATTAAATAGAAGAGCAGAAATATATGTCATTAGCTGAACATTTTACTTATAATCTATAGGATATTTCAGGAGGAATTTAACATGATCATTCTTTTCAACAAATTGGCAGTCTTCATCCTCAAGGTTCTTTAGCAAGAATAGTCATGGTTAAATAATGCCAAACACAAAGTTATCCTAAATCACATATTCTTATTCATTTCAAGTTTATCATTATGATTTTCCCTTCAGAAGCAGAATGAACAGAATTAAATCACTAATGGCAATAGTAAGGGATAAAAGAATCTACACACAAGTATAAGTTTGTTAAATGCAAAGTACATACTAACAATGAGATTTTATTGAAGAGCTGATTATAAAATATCCACATAAAATACTATATAACACATTAGAAATTTATTCAAAAAGATCTTTCTTACTAGTGAATACAACAATTTAATATGTTTTCTTCAGGTAGAAGTTATTTGAGGACTTTATGTAAATGTGAAGCATATATTAAAGGAAGTATATGCCACATATGCTAAATATGAGAAGAATACTTTATTTTAGGAAAAAAAATTAGAAATAATACCAGCAATTGGTGGCATTTACTACTAGACACTGGGATGGGGCTTTCTTATGTACTGTATCAATTAATTATCACAAGGTAAAGGTTCTATTTATCTTCCACATTATAAGAGGCATAAACTGCAATTTCAGAAGTGAGGTAACTTTCCTAAAGTCAAAGAGTTCCGAGGCAGGAAAACTGAGACTTAAATAGCTACTGGATCATGAATGATTTGTTTTTGAACTTATTGCTAAACTAAGGTTACTATATTTATTTTTCTTCACAGAAAGAGGCAAGTAAATCATCATCACCAGCATAATCATCCCCACCCTATCACTCAGAACAGTGAATTAATGCACAGCATCACCTATTGGGCACCTGAAGAACAAGAATACTGTTCCCAGGGCTGATGGCTCACAAGTTAGGAAATTAGACTAGGTATGGTTTGCCAAGATGCTTATAATCTTGATTCATCCAAGACTTAAGTGTGTGTACAAAACTGACAAATTTCCTTGTAAACCGTCTCTAATATATTAACCCAAATTTCAAAGCCTGTGTTGAATGATTTTAGTGTCCATTTGACTGGGCCACAAGGTACCCAGATCAAAGGTTATGATGAGTGTGTCTGTAAGGGTTTTTGTTTTGTTTTGTTTTGTTTTGTCTTTAGATGAAATTAACATTTGAATCAGTAGACTAAGTAAAGCAGATTGTCCTCCCCAGTGTGGGTCCTTCTCATTCAGTTAGTTGAAGGCATGAATAGAAGGGAAAGTCTAACTGTCTTCACAATAAAAGTAAACTCATCCCATCTGACTGACTGCTTAGAGCTGCAACACAGGTTTCTTTTGGACTTTAAACTCAAACTGAAACAGCAGTTCTTCTTGGGTCTCACATCTGCTTGCTTTGCACTGGAATTAAGCCATCTCAATCTTGGGTCTCCAACTTGCCCACTGCAGATCTTGGGACTTTCTCAACTTCTACAATTGCTGAAACCATTTTCTTATAACAAATTTCTTTGTATGTGAGCAGGTGTATGCATAGATGTCTGTGTTGCGGGGTGGGCGTCTGTTTCTCTGAAGAACTCACCTTTAATAAAACATCTTTTCCTTTCCTTTATAACCACATTTCTTAAAATCAGAAATATATTTTAATGAAGGTTAAAAGACAAGGTTCTCAAATTCTTTTTTAAAAAAGTAGGCACCATTAATCCTCCTTAATTGTTAAGTCATGCCATGAGAGTGGTATCTTTCAGAATCACTGCAGCAAAATAAACAAAGGCTGAGGAACTTGCTGTGTTAACCAATGAGGTCCCTTCAAGCATAATTTTATTCTTAGAGTAAATTACTCAATGTGATAGCCTCATAGCTAAAGATCTAAGAATTATTGTGTTTTAATTGCATCCTGGTGCTCAAATCCTTCCTTATCATTTTCCCTGTCATTTCAAATTACCCTCACCCCATTCCTCTCAGAAGCCTACAGGAGTTTTAAATCCTCATGACATAGTTTTGATGTGGGGACCAACAGCATCAGAATCAAATAGGAACTGTTCACAAAACTCTCTGGAACCAAGATGGAGCTGCTCCTGTCAGGGGCTGCCACACAAGCAAACTGAAGTTTAAATAGCTTTCAGGTCTTTACAGTAGTGTTCTACTTGACCGGAATGCAGTATATCCAGTCAGTCAATCCCCAAACACCAAGCCAACTCTGGGCTCTCTACTCATTTTCCTGTTTTTTCTTACTCTAAACGAAGTCGATCTGTGGTCCCCAGGCAATCAGATATTTTCTATTATCTCTTTCTTGTTCTTCATTTTTTTTTATCCTATAAAAGCTTTCTGCCTTACCTGTTTTGCCATTCTCCGAAAGGACAATCTGTTTCATGAAGTGTTACAGATTGTTTGTATCGCCTAAAATGTCTACTTTAATTATTTTTAACAAAGCTTATTAGACATACAGTATCTTAGGCCCCATTCAAGATTTATCAATTAGAATCTGGCATAACAAGGTCTGTAAGTGACTTACATACATATTAATATTTGAAAAGAAGTGTTCTAGCCTCACTCACATCTACTATGCTTGAGTGGAGGGAGTAAAGAGATTTATTGGCACTAATTAATATTTGAATTTTTATATTTTATAGAGTCTCTTTAGACCATGAACTCTGAAGCCAACCCCATTTTCATATCCCAATTTTGCCTCTTTGATGGCTGTCTTTTTGAGATCCTGTTTCCTCCTCTGTTAAGTAGGAATCATAGTAGGACCTAGTTTATAGTATTTATTTCCTTTAAACTGATTAATACTCTTAAAAGTTAGGAGAGTGTCTAATTTATGTATTAGGTATTTGCTATTATTTCATAGACATTCTTTATCTCACATAACTATGCACTGTTGGTATCAAATTTCAGTTATGCAAGCCTCTTATTAGAGAATATCTCTACCATTCAAATATTTTTCAATATATATTTTTTTACTTTTGCTTCACTGTCTTGGTTTTCTTCTTTTTGTCCTCTTCTCTGTTCCTCTTTCCTCCTTTTCCTTTCTTCCTATCATCATTTTGCAAAGCTTAGTGCCTATTTGCCCTGCCTCCCCTCCTGTTTACAAACAAACATCCTTTAGGGTGTAAACCTCAGGGATACTTTAAAAGAAGTCTGCAAACATTTGCCTCTGATCTGTAATTCTGTTGTCACCGAAGCTAGAGGCATGAGTGCTTCAACATTCCAAAAGGAAAAAAAAAAGTTAAATTTATTATTTCTTTTAGGATAGGCCCTTTCCCTTGAAGAACCTTTGGAGAGATAGAACAAAAGCAGTAATGACGCAGGTTTTGTGTAGTCTCTCTTTATAAACTCGTACTAGCCTTGTGGCCAAGAACAAATTTCCTAATCTCTTTGAACATTAGTTTATTCATCTGTAGACTCTTATACAGTTATTGTAAATATTCTAGAGACAATACATGTAAAGTACTCAGTGCAGTTCCTTAGACAGTAAATGTTTTGAAAGGTTAGCTCTCATCATCACCATCTTTATTATTATAAACAATGCTTATCAATTATGCAGTCAGAGATAAATTGTTCTCAAAAGTACAAAGTCCAAATAAACAACACTGACTGATCTTAAACTCATCTTGGAACTACTTAGATTTCCTCTGTGTTTTCCTCCTAAATTTTGGTACTCTCCTGAGTCTTTCACTTAGAACTCTGCGTCTGGCACACTTGAGAGTTTTCCACCTCATTTTTTGTCTCCTTTTAGTCTTCTCTCTTGCTATGTGTAACTTTCTCCTCTCATTGTAATTCTTTCTTCTCTTTAATCTGCTCTTCCTTCTCTCTACTCCATTCAATGCTTTTAGTCATTTTTGTATTTCAAGGAAACTAGGATTAATTTATTCACATTTTTTTCTAGGCAAAAAGATAATTTTACAGGTGGATTTGGGTCACCAAATAATTTTGTATTCTCATTTGTATGTGTTATCTCTGCACTATCACATAATTTTGATATTTTTTAGTAACTTCCACATGCTCATTAGACAATTCATCTCCAATCAAATGTGTCATTCATCATACCAGTTACTTAGAAGTTTCCATTGGTTCTTCAATTAGTACAAGTCATTTCTCTCAGTGCTAATGTGAGTTAAATTTTATTTTACCCTTTCTGTATGATAACATAATGTAGGAGAGGTTAAATAAATCTATTTTGTGTACATTTGGTAATCTTCAAGTAAGTAATTTTAATTATTGTCTTATATATATTTTCTAGCCATTTAGGTTTTTTAAAGTACTTATGTTAATAATGGGAGAAGGCAATGGCAACCCACTCCAGTACTCTTGCCTGGGAAATCTCATGGGTGGAGGAGCGTGGTAGGCTGCAGTCCATGGGGTCGCTAAGAGTCGGACACGACTGAAGTGACTTAGCAGAAGCAGCAGCATGCTAATAATATCAATAACCTCAGATGTGCAGATGACACCACACTTATGGCAGAAAGCAAAGAACTAAAGAGCCTCTTGATGAAAGTGAAAGAAGAGAGTGAAAAAGTTGGCTCAAAACTCAACATTCAGAAAACTAAGATAATGACATCTGGTCCCATCACTTCATGGCAAATGGAAGGGGAAACAGTGGAAACAGTGACAGACTTTATTTGGGGGGGGGGTAGTGTGTTCCAAAATCACTGCAAATGATGATCACAAAATCACTGTAGCCATGAAATTAAAAGATGCTCACTCCTTGGAGAATAGTTATGACTAATCTAGACAACATGTTAAAAAGCAGAGACATTACTTTGCTGATAAAGGTCTGTCTAGTCAAAGCTATGGTTTTTCCAGTAGTCATGTATGGATGTAAGAGTTGAACTATTAAGAAAGGTGAGAGCCAAAAAACTGATGCTTTTGGAGAAGACTGGTGTTGGAGAAGACTCTTGCGAGTTCCATGGACTACAAGGAGATCCCACCAGTCAATCCTAAAGGAAATCAGTCCTGAGTATTCATTGGAAGTACTGATGCTGAGGCTGAAACTCCAATATTTTGTTCACCTGATGTGAAAAACTCATCTGAAAAGACCCTGATGCTAGGAAAGACTGAAGATGGGAGGAGAAGGGGACAACAGAGGATGAGATGGTTGGATGGCATCACTGATTCAAGAGTTTGAGTAAAGTCCAAGAGTTGGTGATGGACAGGGAGGCCTGGCCTGCTGCAGTCCATGGGGTCCCAAGAGTCGGACACAACTGAGCAACTGAACTGAACTGAACTATGTTAGCATAATCACTCTCAGTTGTGTTCAAGAAAACCTGGTCTTATCACTATGTAGATCAAATTACTTTTTTTTCTTTTCCACTATGTAGTATGAACTCTTTTTCTAGATCTAGAGTTAAGTAAATGACAGATGAAGAATCTATTTAAATACACAATTTTATTCTTTTAGCAATTAATTTTTGTATTTTAATAATTATGGTGAAAATAAGTGTCATTTCATGTTACTATAAAAATAAAATATATGAGTAGAATTTCTTTTAAATAAAAATTTTAAATGTCATCTTCAATTTTATTAATTCTTTATGAAAAAAAAGACTGTCATTTTCACAATTTTTTTTTTTTGTTGTTGCTAATAAGTTCTTTGGCAATCCCAAATTAAACCCAAATGTCCTCCAGGGCAGAATAATTTGAGCTAAGTAGTATTGACATGTAGAAAAACATGCACAACAATATAAAGCAAGAATTATCCTTGGGTTTTCCAAATATCTGTGTAGAAGTTCTTCCTTAAGCAATGAAATGTTTCTATGCATTTTTAGAACAAATAGACGATTCAAATGGGAAGAAATTTTTTTTTTGATATGTTGATTTTGGTCTCTTGAATGGCCTCTCGTGTCATTTCTCAGATGTAGCTGAAATCAAGAGTAGTCAGTTGACTTAATGAGTCATTGCCTTATTCATAGGAAACCATAATTTAATACTACCTCATATTTGTGTAACAATTTATTTAAAGTTTTATAACAAAAGTATTTAAAATAAAGCTTGAAATGTCTCTATTAAAAGTTGTCTAGAATATCTAGAAACAATTATTACCTTGTAACTATCCTGTTTCTACTCTTGCTATTCTCCTGGACACACCACTTCTCAGGTAACCCTGCTGTATATCATGCAGAAACCATCTGCCAAAAGTCTTGGTTATTTTTCTTTCGCCTATCTTTCTGAAGCAAAATGTCATGGTAAGTATAGAGGCCCCAACTTAGCAACATTTTCCGTAAATAAAGGAAATTGTGTCTCATCCCAAGTGCTTCAGAGCTCCTGTGAAGGCAGTGGAAAATCTACAGAGGAAATCTTTTGAAAATGGAATCATTAGCAGCTTTGGGTGGAGCTGTGAAATAAGGCCTTACCTTTCTATATTGATTCCTCAGTGGAGGAACCTAAGGTCAGATGTCAACTAGAATATTATAAACTGTTGCCCATAGAAATACATTAGGTCTTCCATGCCATAATTAATTATTTAAATATATGTAGTCCTCTGCCCTGTGTCTCCACACCCTAATTACACAAATTGCAACAACAGATAGAAGTAAAGCATATTTTAACATTGTTTGAGGTTACAAAATTTATTCTTTCTTGAATTCATTTTTAATTAAAATATAGTTCAATTATAATGTTTTGTGAATTAATGCTTTACAGCAAATTGACTCAGTACACATTCTTTTCCATTCTGCATGACCTCAGTATGTTGACTGTAGTTCCCTGTGCTATACAGTAGGACATTGTTATTTACCTTTTCTCTACATACCAGTTTGCATCTGCTGACCCAGGGTATTGAATATTGTTCCCTGTGCTATACAGCTGGACCTTGTTTTTCTGTTCCTTACATACCAGTTTGCACCTGCTAGTCCTGAATCCCAATCCAACTTTTTTCCACTCTACTTTCCCTTGGCAACCACCAGCCTATTCTCTATGTCTCTGATTCTATTTCTGTTTCATAGATAGGTTCATTCATGTCACATTTTAGATTCCACATTTAAGTGATATCATATGATATTTGTTTTTCTCTTTCTGACTTATTTCGCTTACTATGATAATCCCTAGTTTCATCTACAAAATTTATTCTTGCATAACATGTTTAAGTGACTCATTCCTCCATTTGTAGCCATGTCTCCCAAAGAAGAAAATAAAACAAGCAAATTTATGATCAATTCTCTCTCTTCCCTAAACCTAAAGTAACAGCATTTGGTACAATTGATCATTCCTTTCTCCTTGGACTGTGTTGTTGGATCCTAAGACACCACACACTTTTAGTTGTCCATATAGTTTACGGGTTTCTCTTCAATCCATTTTGCTGATTTTTCCTCATTTCCCTAACCTGTAAGCTGCAAAGGGCTTCACTTCTCATCCTCTAAACTTTCTTATCTACTTTCACTCCCTCAGTTCAGTTCAGTTGCTCAGTCGTGTCCGACTCTTTGCAATTCCATGGACTGCAGCACGCCAGGCCTTCCTGTCCATCATCAACTCCCAGAGTTTACTCAAACTCATTCCCATTTAATCGGTGATGCTATCCAACCATCTTATCCTCTGCCATCCCCTTCTCCTCCCACCTTCAGTCTTTCCAACCTTCAAGGTGTTTTCAAATGAGTCAGTTCTTTGCATCAGGTGGAGAAAATATTGGAGTTTCAGCCTCAGCATCAGTACTCCCAGTGAATAGTCAGATTGATTTCCTTCAGGATGGACTGGCTGGATCTCCTTGCAGTCCACGGGACTCTCAAGAGTCTTCTCCAACACCACAGTTCAAAAGCATCAACTCTTCAGTGCTCAGTTTTCTTTATAGTCCAACTCTCATATCCATACATGACCACTGGAAAAACCATAGCCTTGACTAGATGGACCTTTGTTGGCAAAGTAATGTCTCTGCTTTTTAATATGCTGTGTAGGTTGGTCATAACTTTTCTTCCAAGGAGCAAGCGTCTTTTAATTTCATGGCTGCAGTCACCATTTGAAGTGATTTTGGAGCCCCCCAAAATAAAGTCTGTCACTGTTTCCATTTTTTCCCCATCTATTTGCCATGAAGTGATGGGACTGGATGCCATGATCTTAGTTTTCTGAATGCTGAGTTTTAAACCAACTCTTCACTCTCATTTTTCACTTTCATCAAGAGGCTCTTTAGTTCTTCTTCACTTTCTGCCATAAGGGTGATGTCATCTGCTTTCACTCCATAGGTAATCTTTTTTGGTCATATGGATTTAAATACCAGCTATATTCTAGCAGTTATCACATATATACATCTGGTCCAGATCATGACTCTGAACTTGACTCCCACAGATGCCCACTTGACACCTTCACTTACATGTTTAACAGGTACAACAAACTTAACCAGTCCAAAATTGAAATCCTAAGCTATCCTTAAAAACTTTTGTTTCTACCATCTTCTCCATGTAAAATATGTCAGCCTCTATCTTGCAGTTGTTTAAGCCATTAGAGATTGTGGTAATTCTTGACTTCTCCATTTCCCTTTCACTTACATCCAATCCATTGGTAAATCTTGTCTGCTTTACCTTAAAAAAAAAAAAAAAAAAAAACAAGGATCCAACCACTTTTCACATCTCTGACTTGGATTACTTTAATAATTTTATAATAGCCTCCATAAATTTCCTTTGCCCTTACAATTTATCCAACAAAAGCATGTCAGTTCATGCCACTTCCTGCTCAATATCCTCCAAGGTTTCTGAACTTTTGAGGCTATCTGAAATGTTCCAAATTTTATTTTACAGATTTCACTATGATGGAGTCACATTTTTTAATTAATGGCTCCATGCTTCAAAAGTACTTCTGATATCTTATCAACTTCTTTCACAAAATGAAGCATTTTACTTTGTTGAAGAACAGTGTGTGATATATAGGTCTCTTTTTATAAATCAAGTTTCTTTTGTTGTTTTGTATAAATGCTCTTATGATATAAGGGTGGGATTAGAGATATGATTCGGAGAAGGCAATAGCACCCCACTCCAGGACTCCTGCCTGGAAACTCCCATGGACAGGGGAGCCTGGTAGGCTGCAGTCCATGGGGTCACTGAGGGTCAGGCACGACTGAGCGACTTCACTTTCGCTTTTCACTTTCATGCATTGGAGAAGGAAATGGAAACCCACTCCAGTGTTCTTGCCTGGAGAACCCCAGGGACAGGGAGCCTGGTGGGCTGCCGTCTATGGGGTCACACAGAGTCAGATACGACTGAAGTGACTTAGCAGCAAGGATATGATTTTGAATCCTCACATAGCCAAGGTACATTATTTTTTTACATTTATTGTGAAAGCATGTTGGTCTGTTTTGTAGAGTCGAAAAGTAGTAGTAAGAGGAGACAAATGAAACATAGATAAACACATTCTGAAACCACTGAATATTTTATATTCCGGAGGTTTCATGTCTAACAGATTTTTTGTCTAATCAGAAATGGTTATGTCAGCTAGATAAAGATGTACAGAGGATGCCACCTCTGTGCCTTTAAAGGTACAGTATTGGGCCAGAAATCAAATCACTATTGACTCTCATGACCAACAAGGTGAGTGGTTATTTGTGAAACAAAAATATCCACTTCTTATTTGTGAGGAGAAGCATCAGTATATATTCTAGATTTACTAGCAATCCTCAATTCAGATGTTGAAACTTTGACATATGGCCAAGACATCACACAGATTAAAGGGCATTACAGAATGTTCAAATCAACACAAGAATGTCTGAAAAGCTGTCTGCATTTACTGTACCTGAAGGAGGTTTTAGGCACCTAGAGTTCCAAGGGGCACTATAATTCATACAAAGATATCATAGAAGGAGCAAGCATGAGAAAATGTCATTTTCACCATGAATTAGGTCAATAGTGAAAAAGATAAGATTCAACGGGAAGAGAGGAATTAATTTAAAAATGCTCAGTGCAGTAAATTCTCTAGCCTCTGGCCCTAAAAGCAAATAGACACATATGATAATTATGCAGAGCATAATTCAAGTTTGCTATGTAGAAAATTCCTGTGGTTTCTACTATCAAAAAGCCTTCCACAGCCAGGTTACAGATTCTGGATTCTAAGTATCCAGAGTATTTCTGGAACTGAATAGCTTCTTTCATTTTCTAGTATAATAGTGCTTGTCACAAAAGCAGAAGCTTAGCATATGAGCATCTCCGAGTATATGGAGTTCACTGTTTTGTTTTTCCTGAGATGGGCAGATGGAACAGTGGGATGTGTAAATAATGTGCAATGAACTGTGGAAACTATCTGAAATGTGTGCTCCATTTTTATTTCCTGGATCCTATTTTGTAAGTTATAGACTTAAAACTCCAAATGTTCATAATGAGCCTCAACTGGTCTGCACAACTGCCTCAAAAAATATCATCTGAATACAAGAAGAAATGGATGAATGTATTAATGAATAGACGAATGAATGATAGACTTATCTGTCCTTAGTGTCCTCCCCACCTGTGAGAAATGTGAAGGCAGTAAACAAAATAAATGTGATGCATGGTACATTGGAGGTAATTCAAAAGTAGAATAGTGTCACAAGGAATAAAGATTACTCTTTATAGGAAGGTCAGTGAAGAAAGTTTTTATGGAGGTGGAGAGAGGGAGTGATGTTTGAATTATTAGTCAACCCTGTTCACAAATGTTTTAGCTTATTTGCCATTCCCCTAAAAAAAAAAAAAAAATTACTTCACTGTGCTTCGCCAATACTTCATTTGAACACATCTAAAGCCTTCATTATTTTATTAAAATTATTCCTAGGTGATATTATGTCTTCACTTATTCTTCATATTTAAAAAGGCCAAACATTCCTGGTTATTATGGCTGTCTCAAGTCACTGAAAGCTGTCCTTATCAATAAAATGAGTGATATTCAATATGATTCCTTTAGAAAAATTAACATGCCTTTATGGAATGGATTTATGTGTCAATTTACATTTCCAATAATGCATTTAACTTCTATGACTGAACATTGAGTTTAAGACTTAAGATACAGTTTACTCAAGATGTAGGAAATTTTTACTTTTATCATTGTAATTATGTTTAAGTATAAATAGAAAATTAACTGGCATCCTGCCACCTGCACAACAGTATTCCAGAAAAGACAGTAAGTATGTGCTAGAATTGCTTGACTTCTGAATGCAGAGAATGGGTATTCTATCTCTTGAGAAGCATAGCCCCTCACTTCAACTAGAGGAAAGGAAAATAATTCCTATAAATCAGAGCTGTGAAAAATTACATGGGAAATAGATGGGGAAACAGTGGAAACAGTGGCAGACTTTATTTGGGGGGGCTCCAAAATCACTGCAGATGGTGATTGCAGCCGTGAAATTAAAAGACGCTTACTCGTTGGAAGGAAAGTTATGACCAACCTAGAAAGCATATTTAAAAGCAGAGCCATTACTTTGCTAACAAAAGTCCATCTGTTCAGGGCTATGGTTTTCCCAGTGGTCATGTATGGATGTGAGAGTTGGACTGTAAAGAAAGCTGAGTGCCAAAGAATTGATGCTTTTGAAGTGTGGTGTTGGAAAAGACTCTTGAAAGTCCCTTGGACTGCAAGGAGATCCAATCAGTTCATCCTAAAGGAGATCAGTCCTGGGTGTTCATTGGAAGGACTGAGGCTAAAGCTGAAACTCCAGTACTTTGGCTACCTCATGCGAAGAGTTGACTCATTGGAAAAGACCCTGATGCTTTGAAAGATTGAGGGCAGGAGGAGAAGGGGATGACAGAAGATGAGATAGCTGGATGGCATCACCGACTCGATAGACATGAGTTTGAGTGAACTCTGGGAGTGGGTGATAGACAGGAAGGCCTGGTGTGCTGCAATTCATGGGATCGCAAAGAGTTGGACAGAACTGAGCAACTGAACTGAACTGAACTGAAGACTCATAGTCAGAGGATCATTAAAGGAAATTTTTCCAGTTTAAAATGAAAGAAATACAAGCAGTGAGAAGGTTAAAAAGTGGAAGACCCACAGTTACAGCAAATGGGAGACCTCATCTATTCTGGTTCTTCCCTGGTGGCTCAGATGGTAAAGAATCTGCCTGCAAGGCAAGAGACACAGGTTTGACCCCTACAGGAAAAAAATGGCAACCCAGTCCAGGAGAATCCCATGGACAGAGGAGCCTGGTGGGCTACAGTCCATGGGGTCACAAAAGTTGGACATGACTAAACAAGTAACATTTTCACACTTTCATCTACTCTGAGCTTTGCCAATGCCTAGCTAAAGAGCTGCTAGATATTGGACATGCTTCTTCACTTTTCTGAACTTTGGCAGCAGAGTAAAATTGGAAATAATCTTTAGAAGCTTATGTATATATATAATTCCATGATTTCACAATATACAAATATATAATTTACACAATTTTACACAAAATATATAATTTTCACAATATACAATATACTTAGCAGCTATTTTATTCAACCTTTAAGAAATACAACAGGATATCTTCAATATTAAATGTACTAGGAGAAGCCAGAGTTAGATTTTCAATATACCTAAGATGTTGTTCAAAAATAAGAAAACAGATCTAAAGATAAATTGTCTATTATATGTCAAATTTGGATTTTTGATTTGTAAAATTGGATTTTCCACTCTACTTAGGAATCTAGAATACTTGAATTTTACAATCAAAACAATATGTCCTCAGGTCATATGGGAAGCACACAGATCATTGGAAAATACTCATTTCC
>SJYC01001711.1:0-40149 GCA_006408675.1 Madoqua kirkii | reverse complement strand
CTCAATCTTTCCCAGCATCAGTGTCTTTTCCAATGAGTCAGTTCTTCGCATCAGGTGGCCAAAGTATTAGAATTTCAGCTTCAGCATCAGTCCCTCCAGTGAACACCCAGGACTGATCTCCTTTAGGATGGACTGGTTGGATCTCCTTGCAGTCCAAGGGACTGAAGAGTCTTCTCCACACCACGGTTCAAAAGCATCAATTCTTCAGTGCTCAGCTTTCTTTAAGAACTCCTAATTTGCTCCTAAAATTAAAAACTTGGTTCTGGAGTATTTGTCCCAGACCTGCTGACAAATTAGTAATATGTAACCCATGCTGGATTACTGTTCCAAAATCCAGAAGAAAAATTGTGAAAAGGAAACACACAAGCTCCAAGAGCTTCAGCTGAGGGCTATGGACCTAGGCTGTCTCCCTGGGTCATGGCTAAAGACCCTGGCCCCTAAGCCCGTGTTCCTCACTGAGCCCCGTCTGCTCTCAGCCCAACTCCTCATGCCACACGATGGGTCGCCCGACCTTTGGGAGCAGCGAGAGCTCAGCAAAAAGCCCTCATCTGTGGAGGCTTTACTTCCAAAGGACAGGGACAGGGCTGTTAAGCTGACTGGTCTCCTTGAGATTTAGATTCCAGGATGTTGCACGGCTCACAAATGCCACTCAGGATCCTGGATGCCGCACAGGATCCTGGATGCCCCCCAGGCTGTGTCCTCAGAGCAGGACAGCTCTGCCCCTGGTCCCTCCCTGCCCCGTGAGGCTGAAATCCGCCGGGTCAGGAAGCAGGCTGGCTCCTCTAATAGATAAGTTTAATTAAAAGTGGGCTGGATGCGTGGCCCGAGCGGGAGACAGTCATTAGACAATCAAAATGCTTCACTACAAGGAAGTAATTGCATTGCACGGAGACCTTCTTGCTATCAAGGCAGAATCAATCAATAATTAAATTAGAAGTGAAAATTAGTCGCTCGAGCCCATGGCTCACTGACTGAGCAGACGCTCCGTGACCCCAGGATGGGCTGAGGGCCTGTAGATGAGGGGGCTTCAGCCACCAAAGTCCTTGAGGCCAACCCGGCAGCCACCCAACCCAACCGAGTGACCCCTGCCCACCTCGGGGGGGCGGGGGGTGCGGCGAGGCTCCAGGCACCGCTGATTCTAAAGCACAACAGTGTGGCGTCTTCTCAGTTTGAAGAAGCTGAAACAAAGAGGAAGGGGGGATACAGTGGTTAGCTACTGGTCCATAGCAACCTCCCCCCAAAACAACAGGGCGTGAGCTGTGGGGGAGGATTTCAGGGCATCTGCAGGGGGGCTGGGGTGGCCCCGCTGACCCTGCTGGGTTTGCTCTGTGTCTGCAGGTAAGCTGCGATTGTCTGACCCAAGCCGGGGGGTCTTTGCTAGCAGCAGGAGCGGGGTGGCCCTGCGCTCTCCTCCTGGGTGGCTGGCTGGCATGTGGCCTCCCAGTAGTGACGGCGGCATACCCAGAGGGCAAATGGAAGCATGTGCGGCCCCGTAAGGCTGAGAGCGGGCACACCATCGCTTGTACCCACACATCACCTGCCCAGCCCGGAGTCCAGGTCAACACGCTGACAAGGGCTATCCAAGACACCGGATGTATCTAGCTGAGATACACCCGAGACAAGGTCTACCAGGAGGACCCCTGTGATGAGACACCACCAGGATGTGGAAGGGGGCTGGAAGGAGTGGAGGAGTGGGGCTGGTAGTTCAGACCACCCCCCAATCTCCGCCACCAGGGAACGCAGACTTGTTCTGACTCCTCCTGACAGTCAGGCTTCCCCGGAGGCTCAGCTGGTGAAGAGTCCACCCACAACGCAGGAGACCTGGGTCGGATCCCCGGGTTGGGGAGGTCCCCTGGAGAAGGGAACGGCTACCCACTCCAGTATTCTGGCCTGGAGAGTTCATGGGGTCGCAAAGAGTCGGACACGACTGAGTGAGTTTCATTTCTGTCAGCCAGTCACTGTACGCACGTTATCTCAAGGAATCTGAGCTGCACCATCCACGCGAGGCTCATGATCACTCCCCTCTAACGGACAGGGAAGGTGAGACTCCCAGAAGCAACTCGGCCAAGGTCATCCAGCTAATGAGTGGCTGGACAAAGTCCAGCCTGCTTCTGGATCGTTCCACCACCCCGCTGCCTTCACCCCCGCCTGCAGTCAGGGCAGCCAGTGCTGGTCTGAACCCTTCCTCACCTGCAGCAGGGGGCCGGGGCAAGGCCCTCTCATGGCTGGCCGGATTGTCTTCATCTGTGGACGAGGAAGCTCCCCAGGGCTCCGGAGGCCCGGGAGGCTCTGAGAGGCCTGGGTTTAAGGCTAAACTGACACAACAGGTTACTGTTATTCTCATGAAATGGGCGACAGGGCGGGAGTGCCTGCAGGCCACAGAGGCTCCGGGCCGGTTCCGTGTGTTCTGCTCAGACGTTCCAGGCTTGAAAGGACTTTCGGGTTCACCCGGCCGCATAGCTTCCAGATATTTCTGCCCATGACCGTGGTAGGCTGGATCCTGGACCCAAGGCTGCCCCTATCTTAACCTGGGGATCTAGTTCTTTACAGGGGAGAAGGGACTTTGCAAAGGCGAGCTAAGTATCCTCGCTGGGGAGATTACCCCAGGTCAGTCACATGGGTCCAGGTGCACCCCGTGGGTCCTTGAGACCAGAGCCTTTGTTGGCTGCAATCAGACAGAGACGCAGCAGCAGAAGAGGGGGGAGTCCAGGCTGCCGGCTGCGAAGAGACAGCCGGGGGTGAGCCACGGGACGCAGCGCCTCCGAGGCTGCAAAAGCAGGGGAGCGATTCCCCGGAGCTTCCAGAGAGCCCTGACGTGGCCTGGCTCCAGCCAGCGAGTCCACCTGCAGACGTATGACCTGCAGGACAGCCGCACACGCTGGACTGTGATCATTGCTACAGCGGCAGCTGCAGACCCGCACAGTGACCTGCAGGGCAGAGCCCAGCTCGCAACACAGCCCTGGGCGCAGGCGCCACGGCACACACGCGCACACGCCACACAGAGGCACCATGCACACACAGAGCCACACACCACACACACAGACCCCCCACACTCTCACACACACGCGCACACACCACACATACACACAGACCCCCCCCACTCTCACACACACACACACACACCACACAGAGGCACCATGCACACACACGCACACACCACACAGAGGCACCATGCACACACACATCACAGCCCTGGGCGCAGGCACCACGGGCACACACGCTCTCACACACACATGCACACGCCACACAGAGGCACCATGCACACACACACATAGACCCCCCACGCTCTTACACACACATGCACATGCCACCCACACAGACCCCCCTACTCTCATATACACGTGCACATACCACACAGAGGCACACATGCGCACACACACACACGTCACCCACACCGCCATACACCACACACACAGACCCCCCTTACACACACACATCCACATCCACACACAGAGAGACCCACATACACACACATCCACACACCACACAGAGACCCACATACACACGCATATACATGCCACACACAAACACACACACGGACCCACACACACACACATACACGTTGACACACACATATACATGCACACACCACGCACAAAGACATACATGCACACACATCCACTCACACAGACCCACATACATGTGCCACATACACCCACACACCACACACACACATATACCACACACACACATACCACACACACACACACACACACACACACACACTGCTTCCTGGAGAAGGCAGACCCTGAACTGAGACTTGAAGGAGGAGGAGGAAGCCGCTGGCAAGAAAGCTGGAGGAAGGAGAGTGTGGCTCCAGGGAGCGGCCAGTCGGAGTCCAGACATCTTCAGGAGCGTAGATGAAGGGCGAGAGGTGAGTCCAACTGAGGGGACACTTCAAGATAGGAATGCACTAAACAACCAGGGCCTCTAGGGCAGCGAAGGGAGGAGACGCCACCAGCAGAGCTGTGCTTTACAGATTCATCAAAAGGGACACGGAGCGCTGGAGACTAAACGTTGGCTTCATTAAAAAACAATGGGGACATAAGTTTAAAAAACAGTGATGTCAACTCACACCAACTAAACTGGAAAGAAATGTAAGTCTGACGGGGAACAGCCGTCTCTGCTCCACCTGTGGGTGTTTCACTGGCGCAACCCCCAGGAGAGCAGGTTGGCATCACCTGGTGAAGCTAAAGTCACACACACAGACTTACAGCTAAGCACCTGGGGTACAGGTGCCCGAGAACGCCCAGGGCCCGCTAGGAAAGCAAACCACGCAAATCGAGAATCGGAGTGTGCAGCAGCAGGAGAAAGGACGGCCCGACTCTGCTCCGCTTCTGCAGCGGGACCCCCTCCTGCGGGAGAAGTCAGCACCAGGCTGTGGAAGACGGACTGCTGGGCGGGTTCCAGGGGATGGGCCATCAGACGGGCGCCCTCATCCCCTTACGCACAGACCAAGACATGCCAGACAGCAGTGCGCCAAGGATAGGCATGCAGGCGTGGAGCTTAGAAACAAAGCGGAGAGGGGTGGATAGGAGACGCAGGGCAGCAGCGGCTTCTCGGGGGAGAGGCCTGGGCAGGACGCGAGGGCAAACCGAGCAGCTAGCACGTGAAAGTCGCTCAGTCGTGTGCGACTCTGTGCGACCCCGTGGACTGTATAGTCCATGGGATTCTCCAGGCCAGAATACTGGAGTGGGGAGCCGTTCCCTTCTCCAGGGGATCTTCCCAACCCAGGGATCGAACCCAAGTCTCTGGAACTGCAGGCAGATTCTTTACCAGCTGAGCCACAAGGGAAGCAAGGCTGCAAAGGTCACGTGTAATTCCCCAAGGTCGTGCTTCCTTACTGCCAGGGTGCTCAGTGACGTGTTTATCTGGCTGTTCTATGGCTACTGGATATATATTATTTTGATTCTACTCAATCTTTCATTAAAAAGCAAGGAAGAAATATGAAAAAAATGACAGAAATTTTGGGAGAATAGAGAATGCAAGGCTGCAAAGGTCACGGTAATTCCCCAAGGTCGTGCTTCCTTACTGCCAGGGTGCTCAGTGACGTGTTTATCTGGCTGTTCTATGGCTACTGGATATATATTTTGATTCTACTCAATCTTTCATTAAAAAGCAAGGAAGAAATATGAAAAAAATGACAGAAATTTTGGGAGAATAGAGAAAAATGGGGACTTATAGCTACATTGGTAGTTAAAATTTTGTCTTATTATCTAAGCATTAAAAATAAGAATAAATTATTCTTTATTTTAAATTAAACTATGGTTGCTTTGCAATGTTGGGTTAGTTTCGGGTATAAGTAAAGTGATTTCATATAGTTATTTAATATATTCATTTTCAGATTCTTTTCCTTTATAAGTTATTACAAGATATTGACTACAGTTCCCCAAATAAAATTATTCTTGGTACATACTTTCTATTGTCATTTTTCTTCCTCTATGTATCCACACTGGGTCAGTAGAATTTTTTGAAAGAATGGATTTTTAATATGATTATGTCGCTTAAAATGTTTTCTAAAATTACTTGTAACAGTCTTCAAATCACATTTTTAAACTGTTAACATTTCGCCTGAGTCCTCTCAATAGGGTGTATTTTTCATTTAAACATATTCTCTCTATAGGAGTTGAAGTACCTGGTGAGCACAGAGTAAATTCTGTGAAGTGGAGAGTTTGCGGTTCTAGTATTTCGGCGTCAAAACGTGGCGAGATTCCAGCAGCAGTGTTGTCACGGATCCTTTTGCCTCCATTCAGGGTACCGTGTTTCAGCGCATATTTTTTCACAACAAAATATATCAAATACATCATCTCTCTTCACGATTCTCTTGATGTTTTACTGAACATCGACTCTGTATCACCTTAGCCTGGGCCTTCTCTGGTAGGTTACATCCCTGTCCACATCCTCTACTTATTCGAATAAACATAGAAGCATCATGCAAAGATTCCTCCTGGTATGTCCAGACATGCCAAGGTGTAAATAAAATCTCAAAATGAAAACAGCATTCGCCTTACACCACACGAACTCCCACTGGCTCCCTTGATAAATTTCACCATCTTCCACTTGTAAACTTTGTTTGTGAATCATCACAATAGGTGAAAAATGTTCATAACTGACGTTTTGTGGCTTCCATCCATTAAAGGCTTCAATTAAAGATTTTCAACTAATTTTGTACAATCACATCCAACATTTAGAGGATTTGTTTATAACGAAAGCTCAGTACTAGTAGAGGACAAGCGAGTTGATATTTTGAGTAAAGGCTCAAACATTTCTCAAATCTGGTTGATGAGGGGGAAAAGGAAAGAAAGTTCCACCACGCTGACTGAATTAAACTGTAGGTTCTTTAGAATCTAACTTCATCACCAAGTTGTTTATTTCAAGTCAGTCTGGGCACACACAGAACAGATTTTGGCAAGTACTGCTTCTGTTCAGTTGGCAGATCTTGGCAGCTGGTTTCAATGCATCACCAAAACACACGCCCATTTTTGCACTTAATTTACAAAAAAAAAAACACATTGTTTCTTTTTCCCTTAATTTTTTATTGAGGTATAGTTGATGTACAATATTATGTAAGTTATATAGGCATCATATAGTGATTCACAATTTTTAAAGGTTATAATCCACTTTTTAAAGATTTCTTTTGATGCAGACCATTTTTCAAGGTCTTTATTGAGTTTGTTACAATATTGTTTCTGTTTCCTTGCTTAGTTCCTTAACCAGGGGTTCACCCCACATTCCCTACATTTGAAGGTGAAGTCTTAGCCACTGGACCACCAGGGAAAGCCCTTTAAAGGTTGTAATTCATTTCTGGTTACTGTAACCTATTGGCTGCCTCCCCATGTTGAACTTATGGCAATAGCTCGTACCTCCCGCTCCCCTCCTCCTCCATCGCCCCTGCCCTCTCCCCGTTAGCAACCACCATCTTGCTCTCTATGTCTGAGTCTGTTCAAAGGCCATTGCTTTAACAATGACACCAGCTTCACCAAAGGAACGGCGTTTTACCAGCAACGGGAAGAGCTTCAAAAGCTTTATTGTGATGCCATAAATTAGATGAAAATGATTAAACTATCATTGGAATTAACAGGTTTTCTTTTTGAAGTTCTGGGAAAGATGACATAAAACTGGAATAATTTAGATGATTCCAAGTTCTGGTAACGGAGCCAGCACGCGCTCAGCTATCGCTCCAGGGAAAGGGGCGCTGCCCGCAGCAGAGGGTGTGGCCGCTGCAGCCCCCTCCCCCCAGTCGCAGGCTGATCAGCTCACCTCTGACCTGGGCCGGGATGGAGGAGCCAGCAGGACTGACGTCAGGCTGTCACGGGAGTGCTCACAGCGCTTGCCAAACCCACCACTCAACGCAGCTCCAGAGGGCGGAGTTGCATCTCAGGGGTGAAAAGTCTGGCACGGATGCTGAGAGGTCAGGAGGTGTCATCTCGGAGGTGGGACACTGATGGCCTCGGGGGTGCTCAAGGACCACCTGGGCCATGTCCTCACCATCCCAGGGCAACTCCAGGGTTTGCTGTCTTGTAATTGTCATTGAATGCCTTTGAGGGCAGTTGAGAGGAGATTATTTGAATGATCCAGGAAGCCTGGGGGTGAGGGTGTTGTTGAGAAGGACACACACTGGTTGACGAACCACAGGGCCCTCAACTCTCCCACCAGACCGGCCATCACTAGAAATGGGGCCCGGAGGTCAGAAGGGACCTGGCTGAGGCCCCAGAGCTGGCAAGAGAGTCGGGGGTCAGCCAGGTTCATAGGGAGGCTCATGACCTCAGTCTACTTGATGGGGGAGGATGCAGAATCCCACCAGGAAAGACATGTCTCTTATACACATCTCAAAGCTAAAGTACAACAGGCTAGGTCCTGTTATATTCCACATACTTTTATTACTATTTCCATTAATAAAAATGCTACAAACATAGGTAAAAAAGTTAACATACAACTTACAAAAGCTATGAACATGAGACACAAATTGAGCTTTATATCTTGACCCAGTGTAAAAGTTATTAAGCATATCAACCTGAATTTTTCTGAATAACCAGCTTATGTAAAAACATGATGTTGTATGGAGGGCAGATATGGTAATAATTAATAACTCACAGGGAAAACTTTCCCATGCCTTGAAAATACTCATAAACTTTATATCTCACTGGAGCTTTACAGCATGCTGAAATCTAAGAAACATAAAAGGCCTTTTGCATCTCCTAATAAAATTCATTTTTTGATTGCTTATAGCTATTAAATTATAACATGATCAGATTTGTTTTGAGAGCTGAGGATTTCCAATATATCATTGTGGTGTGTAGATTCTGCTCTGAGTAATTATTATTTTTGTAATATTATGGATTATGCTCTTACTTAAAAGATGAAAATGTCAAAACAAATGGAAAATATAAAAATACAAATCCCAACAACTACGAATCTTTGTTAAATGAGTATTATAGGCATTAAGATTTCCTCTGCTTTCTGTAATTAACAACTGAAGTGACAACTAGAAGACAAGACTAGTGTAGCTTGTAATATCATCCTTTTGTCCAAGTTTCTCCACTAAAGTTACTATGGTTCAACAGAAAGCTAGTCTAATGAGGATCATACAGATAAGCAGAGATAATAGGTCTCAGGGCTAAATATCTTCCACCCCATGAAAACAAAACCTGGGATATTAAGGCTTTTGTTGTTGTTGTCCTGTCACTCAATTGTGTCCAACTCTTTGTGACCCCACGGACTGCAGCATGCCAGGCCTCTCTGTCTCTCACAATCTCCTGAAGTTTGCCCAAGTTCATGTCCATTGCATCAGTGATGCCATCTAGCCATCTCATCCTCTGACATTCTCTTCTCCTTTGGCCCTTGATCTTTCCCAGCATCAGGGACTTTTCCAATGAGTCAGCTGTTCACATCAGATAACCAAAATACTGGAGTTTCACCTTTAGCATCAGTCCTTCCAAGGAGTAGTCAGGGTTTATTTCCCTCAAGATTGACTGATTTGATCTCCTTGTTGTTCAAGGGACTCTCAGGAATCTTCTCCAACATCACAGTTCGAAAGCATCAATTTTTTTGGTGCCCTGCCTTCTTTATGGCCCAGCTCTCATGACCATATGTGACCACTGAGACAACCACAGCCTTGACTATACAGACCTTTGTTGGCAGAGTAATGTGTCTGCTTTTCAACACACTGTCTAGATTTGCCATAGCTTTCCTCTGCCTTCAGCTATTAACAATTGAAGTGACGACTGGACAAGACTCCTGTAGCTTGGAATCTCATCTTTTTGTCCAGTTTCTCCACTAAAGCTTTATGGGTCAACAGAAAGCTAAGGTTAATGAGGATCATGCAGATGACCAGAGATTATAAGTCTCATTGCTAAATGCCTTCCCCCTGTGAAAAAGGAACTTAGGATATTAGAGGTCTTTGACCTAATACTAAGCTGAGTAGCCTATAATAATACAGCTTGAAAATCCTTATCTTTTTTAAAATATACTTTTAGTTCCCCATTAAACTCAAGAATGTGGGATGGGCCTAAACTACAAAGGCTGTCTTCATGATTCAGCTACTGCTTTGTAAGGAAGGGGAGAATGAAGCTCAGTATTCAGGATGTGGAACCTCTGCTAATGACTCTTTTGTTAGAGTGTCCTTTTGAATGTCCATCTCTGTAAGCCATCATTGAGAAGGCAATTGTGGCTACTGTAATAACCTTTCAGAAAGACTTTTCTCATACCTTGATAAGAATCTCAAACACTGCATTGTAGTTGAAAAAACGTTAAAACACACACACACATACATACAACTTTTTTAAAAACTCTCTTACCTAGCAGTTTAGTTGGTATTGTTGAGGATTTCTTAGGATTTTAAATCAGACTGAATTATACCACGAGTAGGACATATGCAAAGCTAGGAGACACTGATTTCTTTGTGATACATGTTGAATTCATGGCTCAGAGAACCGAGGAGTAAAATGCTTAAGATACAGTGAATTCTGTCACATCTGGGTGAGGCTCCCTGTTCAGGCATTAATACCAATATAAACTTGGGCAGGTTGTTTTAATCTTTCTGAGATGCTTAAACTCTCTAAGTTACATGGCCAAATTTATATTATGAGATGATCACTCTAGCAACTGTGAAGAATGGACTGAATGGGGACTAGATAGCAGCTAAGAAAGTAGGGCTTATAAAAGAATTTTTCTTTGCAAAAATTTTATATGTACAGAAAAGCTGTAAAAATAGTAAAGAGAGTTTCATGTGTATCATTCAGTCAGGCTCCCCTAACAATATCTGACATCCTGATGATGCAATTGTCAAAATAAAAAATTGGTACACCTTACTAGTTCAACTACAACTTTATATTTCAATAGGTTTTCTTTTTTCCTCACTAGTTTCCTTTTTTTTTTTCCTGATCTAAGATCCAACTCAAGATATCATATTGCATTTAATAGCATTGCTTTTACTTTTTGAATTTTATTTTCTTCCACATATCAGCCTAGACTTGGTGATAGCAGTGAAGACTGAAGGAAGTAGATGTGAAATATATGCTGAAGATAGAAACAATGGGTGAAGTTACTAATAGATATAAATCATGAGCAAAGGAAAGGATCAAAGATGTTTTATACCTTCTGGCTAGAAGAATTGAGTAGATGGTGGACTTTTACTGAGATAGGGGACTAGAGGGAAGGTGGGATTGAAAACATGTCAAGAATGAAAATCATGAGTTTCATGTTAGACTTGTTAAAATATGTTAGCAATAATGTACATAAAACTTTTAGATCAATGGCTGTCTCACAGTATGTGTCCAATAAATGATGCCACTGCACAATCATGATGATGATCACCACTGTCATCATTATCATCATTACTGTAATCAGAAAGTAATTTTGATATTGCTTCACACTGCAAAGAAATTTTCCATCAGATGCCAGTTAGAGGCATTCCTGTTTGGTTCTATACTTTTCTCTGTAGAGTGTATTCAGATATCTATCCAAGGTAAGTGTAATCTCAAAATGCCAGGCCTTGTTCATTGCCACAGAAGGATATGCATATTAACATTCCCTAATTAAGGACCCTATAGTACAAGGGCTCCACTGTAAAATCCCAAGTTGAGAGTAATTGCACGACTTGAACAAAGCCACAGGGGTATAAAAGGGAACAAAATGTTATGACCACTGAAGAGTTTTGGTGAGTTGAAAGAAATAAAGATGAAACTGCTAAGGCAGATTGGGGTCACACTGAGAAGGGCTTAAATGCATACTAAGGAGTGTGGGATTTTTGGTGCCTCAGATGGTAAAGAATCCACCTACAGTGCAGGAGACCCAATCACTGGGTCAGGAAGATCCCCTGGAGAAGGAAGTGGCAATCCACTCCAATCTTCTTTGCCTGGAAAATCCCATGAATAGAGGAGACTGGTGGGCAACAGTCCATGGTGTTGCAAAGAGTCAGATATGACTGAGTGACTAACACTTTCAGAGGGGAGGGTATGTGCGCGCCCGCCTCGCCGATAAGGAGAACGCCACAGACAGGATTCTTCTGACACGCAGTTTATTGTTACAGCTCTTTTAGGAAGTGGTGAGGGCCCCAATGCAGGGAAAGCGGTTGCTTATATAGCCCAGAGGGGAGACTTGTCAACCTCTGATTGGCTCATGACAGAATACTGCCAGAATACCTGATTAGCATATCCGTTTGACCTCAAGAGACACATCTTGCGCATGCGTCTTTTTAGCCTACATGTTTGCGAAGAACCAGGAAGCAGGAAACCGGCGCCATCCTGCAATGGCGGCTGCGGCTCCCGACATCTCCCCCTTCTTTATTAAATTGCAGTACACCTCAGCTCGTTCAAGCGCCGATCTGGCCCCCGTACTGCCGGCGAGCGATCAAGGCGCATAGTCGTGCTGGAGACCCTGTGGACCTGATTCCCGTGCAATGGGATCATGAGCCCTGGGAGGTACACACAGGACCGCTATCGAAACTCCTGGTGCAATGGGAACCTGAGCCCTCAGGAAGTTCCAACGACAGCAGTGTCTCACGGTGAGAGCAAATTTAACCAAGCCTGAGGGGAGCTTCCCTGTTCTACCGCGAGCAAAGCTTGCTTGATTATTATTTTTTCTTTTTTGTTTTGTTTTCTTATCCTGCAAAGCAACCAGAGGGTGAGTAAGAGTCCTCCAGCCAACAAGCAACCAAACATGGCTACCCCCACCCATTCTTTGAAGTAGGAAAATGCAGAATGTAGCCAGGAGGTGAAGTCTCCGAGGGTCATGGGCTCCACACGCGTGCCATTTAGGACAGCAATTTTTTCCAAAAGAAGTTGTGACAAGCCCCCAGCCTCCCGCGTCCAACCACCCTCAATTTGGCGCGTTGCTGAAACGTTCCAGAGCATATGAGTAGTCCCGTAAAGGTTTGCAAGCGCGGAGATATCTTCAGTGAGGTTCAGGAGCATCAGAAGAAACAGGATGTTGGCCTTCGGAGCCTGGCGACTCCTCAATCCGTTCCTCATCTCGAGTGCCTTCTTTGGGTCCTTCAGCAGGCCTCCGATCTTTCACGATCCTCGTTAGTCGAGCTGGCACCCAGACGGGATTATCTTGATCCTGAGGAAAAACACACACAGCTCCCCTGGATCTCATTAACACTGGATCCGGGCCTCTCCATTGGTTAGATAGTACATCTTTCCATTTCACTAATTCTTTAGGGCGGCTTGGAGCCGCATGTCTATCTGCAGCGGAACGCCCTTCAGAGTCTAGGTTTAAAAAATTTAAAGTAAAAAGAGCCAGGGAAATAGATGTTTTTGGTCCCATAGTGGGGCCTATTCCCCCTTTTTGTTTTTGTAAGTAATTTTTTAACGTGCCATTGGCGCGTTCCACAATTCCTTGTGCTTGTGGATTATATGGCAGGCCAGTGATGTGGCGTACACCAAGTTTATTGCAGAACTGTTGAAAGGACTTAGAGGTATAAGCAGGACCATTATCAGTTTTTATTTGAATAGACTTCCCCCAGGCTGCCCATGCCTCAAGACAATGGGTGATAACATGAGCGGTCTTTTCCCCTGCAAGAGGGGTGGCATGAATGATGCCCGAATAGGTGTCAACAGAAACATGAAGGTATTTAAGTTTTCCAAAGGCAGGATAATGAGTCACATCCATTTGCCAGATGTGAAGTGGTTGTAAACCCCTAGGATTGACGCCCATGGGTGGAGAAGGTCTAAAGTCAGCACAAGATGAACATTTTAACACAATATCTCGAGCTTCCTCACGGGTTAGCTTGAATTTTAGCCGCAGAGTGTTAGCTGGGACATGATACAGTTTGTGAAATTCTGTGGCGCCTTCCACAGGAGAACTTGCCCAAAACAGGGTTTTTGCGGCCTCATCTGCTATGGCATTAGCACGAGACATGGGCCCAGGGAGCAAAGAATGCGCCCTCATGTGCAAGATACTAAATGGGTGTCGTCTAGCCCTGATGTACATCTGAATATCTGTAAATATGGTTGCAACAGTACTTTTAGGATTAATAAAACCCGTCGCTTCCAACTGTTTGACGGCTTCAACCACGTAATGAGAGTCCGAAACAATATTAATTGGTTCAGGGAACTTTTGCAAAACCATAGCCACAATAGCGCATTCAACCAATTGAGGAGAAGTGTAGTCAAACTTAATCTGAGTGGGACTGTTATTAACAACATAGCTGCCGATGCCTGTTTTGGACCCATCAGTGTAAACGTCCAATGCTTGTTCAATAGGGCTGTCTCGAGTGACTCGAGGGAAAATGAAAGCATTAGTAAGAGTAAACTGCATTAGAGGATGTTTGGGAAAGTGGTTATCAAAGGTTCCAGGAAAGGAGCACCGTAGCACTGCCCATGAGTCCTGTGTTCCGCACAGGACTTGAATTTGATGTGCAGTATAGGGACATATGATGGATTCGGGGTACTTCCCAAAATGTGTGAGTGATGACTGTATCCCTTTAAGTGCCATTTCTGCCACTAGAGTTGGGTAATATCCTAACACCTTTCCTGGCGAGCTGTGGGGATGAATCCATAGCAAAGGCCCGTCTTGCCAAAGGACCGCTGTGGGGAGCACCGGTGACGGCAAGACGCATAGCTGGAATGGCAATGTTTGGTCTATTCTCTCTAATTGTGCGGACTGTATAGCGTCTTCCACCTTGTCTAGAACCATGGATGCTTCTGGGGTCAGCGTTCTCGGAGATGTAATACTAGAGTCTCCTTCAAGGATCTTAAACAAAGGTTGTAACTCTGTGGTCGTAACCTTCAGAAAAGATCTAATCCAATTAATGTCTCCTAATAGCTTCTGGAAATCATTTAAAGTTTTCAGTGTATCTCTTCTAATAGTGATCTTCTGAGGCCTCACCTGAGAGGCAGTAATTATGGACCCTAAGAAATGTCCCACTATGCCTTCTTGTACCTTTTCTGGGGCAATATACAGTCCCTTCGCCTGTAGATGACTGATAAGAGCGGAAAACGCGTCTTGGAGCAACTGCTTGTTGTTGGAACAGAGAAGGATATCATCCATATAATGGCACATCCTAATGGTGGGAAATTTATGTCTTACTGGTTCAATGGCTCTGGACACAAAACCTTGACACATAGTAGGGCTATTAGCCATTCCCTGAGGAAGAACTTTCCACTGATATCTTAAATCAGGCTCTTCGTGATTGATATTGGGTAGAGTAAAGGCGAATCTGACCTTATCTTTTGCATGTAAAGGTATAGAGAAGAAGCAATCTTTTATGTCTACGATTATAATATCCCAGTGTTTTGGCAAGGCTGAAAGCAACGGTAGTCCCCTTTGTATGGGTCCCATGACTTGCATTTGTTTGTTAATAGCTCTTAAGTCATGTAATAATCTCCATTTTCCTGATTTTTTCTTAATAACAAATATTGGGGTATTCCATGGTGATTGAGATGGCTCTAAATGTCCCAACCTTAATTGCTCTTCAACAAGTTCTTTCGCTGCTATCAATTTTTCAGAGGTAAGTGGCCATTGAGGAACCCATACTGGCTCCTCTGATAGCCAGGGTATAGGTAGAGCATCCTCAACGGCCCCTATGAAAAACCCAGCCCCGTGGTATCATCTTTTTTATTCACAGGGATTGGGCTGGTTCTTCCCTGCAGCTGCCTTCCTAATCCTTTTCCTGGCATGTATCCCATGGCTTTCATCATATTTTTACAGGTGTCGGAGTAATCATTGGTAAGTTTAAACTCCATTTGTTTTAAAATGTCTCTTCCCCACAGATTTATGGGGAGAGGAAGCACATAGGGAGTTACAGCTCCCTTTCTGCCTTCTGAATCTTTCCAGATCAATGTTTGAGCACTAACTTTTGGGGTGGACTCATATCCTAACCCCTGAAGGGTCTGAGATGAATTCTTGAGTGGCCAGTGGGTGGGCCACCATTTTTCAGAGATGATAGAGGTATCAGCTCCTGTGTCTAGTAGCCCCTTAAAGGTTTTCCCTTGAATCTCAAGTTCTAGAGTAGGCCTATCGTCTAAATCCAGAGAAATAAATGCGTGCAACTTCCCTGAGGAACCAAATCTCTTATCTCCTCGAGTGGAATCCTTTCCGGGAAACAAAGCATGCAGACTAGGTAGCACCAGAAGCTGAGCTATCTTATCTCCTGGTGCGATGGAACTAATTCCCCTGGGAGAAGAACACAGTATCTGAACTTGTCCCTCACAATCTTGATCTATTACTCCTGGATGTATTATAAGACCTCTCAACGTAGCAGAGGACCTACCCAATACTAAACCTACAGTGTCTTTTGGTAGGGGCCCTTGGAAGTCGGATGGTATTGGCTGACATCCCATGGTGGGTGTTAGTACTGCTCTGGTGGTGGCACAGAGGTCTAGTCCTATCGAGCCTGTAGTGGCTCTTCTCGGCTGGGTTTGTCCTGTTTGTGGGTCGCAGCCCCATATATTCGTGGGCCCTGGGGACGGGGGCCCCGTTGGCCGTTTTTTGGCTGTTCATCTAGGGGTCTCCCTTGTTTATCCTTTACTGACCTACATTCACTGCTCCAGTGTCTCCCTTTATTGCATCTGGGACAGACCCCAGGAATTTTCTTGTCATCTCTCCTTTTCTCTGCTCTACATTGTTTCTGGATGTGACCTGTTTTCCCACAGTTGTAGCATTTAACACCAGCTGCTCTCTGTGCCGATATAACGGCTGCGGCTAATCCAGCATTTGTCAATGGGCCGCCAATTTCTCTACAAGCCTTCATCCAGGCACTTAAACCTTTCCCTTTCCATGGTGTTATTGCATTTCTACATTCTTTGGTACATTGTTCATATATTAATTGTTCAATTAGTGGCATAGCGCCATCGGGATCTCCAAAGATTCGTCCTGCAGCCTCCATCATCCTAGCCACAAAGTCTGAGAACGGCTCGTTGGTCCCTTGTATTATCTTTGTCAGATTACCTGAGACTTGTCCTTTATTTGGTATGCTTTTCCATGCCCTTAATGCTGCCTTATTAATTTGATCATAAACCTCTACAGGGTACATAGTTTGATTAGCCACCCACTGTCCCTGTCCTGTTAGCATATCAAAATTCCATTGAGGATGAGTGGCCATGTTTTGTCTAGCCTGAGCCGCACACAAATCATGATAAATCGCCTTCCAATCTAAATATTGTCCCATAGTTAGGCACGCCTTGACGGTATTATACCAATCGTCAGGGGTCATGGCGTTAGTAGTCAATCTTTCCACCAGTGCTTGTGTGAATGACGCGTTTATCCCGTAGGTTTGCACTGATTCTGCCAAACTCTTTAACAACTTTAGGTCCAAAGGACTGTGTTGTCTGGCATTGTTAGCATCTTCCCAGACAGGGAAAGCAGCTCTTATCTTTTTTCTCTCTTTTTCAGGGATAAGACTGGAGCATGCAGTCTTTATCACTATTTTTGTACCATATCCCTCTTTATGTCTTTTTTCTTTTTTCTTTTGAGAGACTAATTCTAATGCTTCAAGAGGAGGGACTGAGGGCCGATAACCAGGCACGTATGGGTCGGGGCGATATCGCTCCGCCTCATACTTAGCAGCTTCCTCCTCTAGTTCCTGCTGATCCTCCGGATCAAGCCTTTCAGGGGATTCATCCCCTGAATCTCTGGTGGAGGTGTCCTCCTCGGCCTCCGAGGATGTCTCCTCAGACGACGAGGAAGGGGACTCCACTCTTAAGTTCCTAGATTCATCCAAAACTGGATAGAGTTTATTTTTATCTTTTTTTTGTTCCTTTTTTAATCCTTTTATTGCTAGCCTTTTCTTTTCTTTTGAGCTCACCCCCTTTTCTGCTTCTGATAGGCTATCTTGATGCTCACTCAACACCTTTTGACTCTCCTCTACCTGTTCTCGGCACAGGAGCAGGAGAAATGTGAGAGCGAACAACAAAGAATTAACCATACCTTGCAGAAAAGTGTCCTAGGACTTCTTCCAACGCTGTCAGTTCTGAATCCTCCTGTAGAGCAGCCAGGGTCCCTCGATTTGGTGGTCTTCTTGGTCCCTCCGTCCGGGTTTCGGCCTTCCTGGGTTTCGGCACCAACTGTGCGCGCCCGCCTCGCCGATAAGGAGAACGCCACAGACAGGATTCTTCTGACACGCAGTTTATTGTTACAGCTCTTTTAGGAAGTGGCGAGGGCCCCGATGCAGGGAAAGCGGTTGCTTATATAGCCCAGAGGGGAGACTTGTCAACCTCTGATTGGCTCATGACAGAACACTGCCAGAATACCTGATTAGCATATCCGTTTGACGCCAAGAGACACATCCTGCGCATGCGTCTCTTTAGCCTACATGTTTGTGAAGAACCAGGAAGCAGGAAACCGGCGCCATCTTGTGATGGCGGCTGCGGCTCCCGACAAGGGTATGTAATTTTTTTATTTCAATATCCTTCTCAGTGGAAAAACTACTACATCAATGTAATGATGGAATTCAAAGTGAAAAACAAAATCCTTTTAAGGAACATGATTTCCTGTATTCAGTCCAACCTAGACAGCATATGAAAAGCAGAGACATTACTTTTCCAACAAAGCTCTGTCTAGTCAAGGCTATGGTTTTTCCAGTGGTCATGTATGGATGTGAGAGTTGGACCGTGAAGAAGGCTGAGTGCCGAAGAACTGATGCTTTTGAACTGTGGTGTTGGAGAAGACTCTTGAGAGTCCCTTGGACTGCAAGGAGATCCAACCAGTCCATTCTGAAGATCAACTCTGGGATTTCTTTGGAAGGAATGATGCTAAAGCTGAAACTCCGGTACTTTGGCCACCTCATGCGAAGAGTTGACTCATTGGAAAAGACTCTGATGCTGGGAGGGATTGGGGGCAGGAATAGAAGGGGACAACAGAGGATGAGATGGCTGGATGGCATCACTGACTCGACGGATGTGAGTTTGAGTGAACTCTGGGAGTTAGTGATGGACAGGGAGGCCTGGTGTGCTGCAGTTCATGGGGTCTCAAAGAATCAGACACAACTGAGCAACTGAACTGAACTGAACTGAACTGAACTGAAGGAGTCTGGAATTTATCACACCTCAGATGGTAAAGAATCTGCCTATAGTGCAGGAGACCCAATCCCTGGGTCAGGAAGATCCCCTGGAGAAGGAAGTGGCAACCCACTCCAGCCTTATTTGCCTAGGAAATCCAATGAATAGAGGAGCCTGGTGAGCTACAGTCCATGGGGTTGCAAAGAGTCAGACATGACTGAGTGACTAACACTTTCACTTTCAGAGGGGAAAGTATATAATTTTTTAATATCAATATCCTTCTCAGTGGGAAGGATCAATGTAATAATGGAATTCAAAGTGAAAAAAAAATCCTAATAAGGAACATGATTTCCTGTATTCAGTCCATCACTAATCATATAGTGCTTTTCAGAGCAGTAAGAAAGGATATTTTGAGGATGAGAATGGTGTATTTAGCCAAAGGAGTCACATCTGCTTTTGATAGAAATATTTAGTAGATTCCTACACTGGAAAAGGCCCAGGGCTGCTGGAAATGTTCAATTATGATGTTCCTTTCCTCTGTCCATCTGAAATCATTCTCAAGTCAGAGCGATGAGTGATTGCTCTTAATCTTCTCTGAAGGAAGGTAAAAAATTTTAAATCCCGGCATAAGTTTTATCCAGTGCCAAGAAGTAAATTCTGGCTGAGGCAAGAAATGAGTCATCTCCAGGGTAAGAAAGGGCAGTATGTCTTCATGATGCTATAGGATACTTCCTTTGTGCTGTGTATAACCAAAATACCCAGAATTTGCTGACTACCTGATTTTAAAAGTATCACCATATATCTAGACTCTATGTTAATCATAAGGTAGTCTTATTGGAATTGTATGTTATATTTAATCTTATTGCAGGTTCATTATACATGTGACTTGAACACTAAAGAGGGACAAAAGAGCATCCTCAAAGTACTATGAATGTTAAAACAGGAAATGAGTTGTATACATACTAAACTACTAACAATTAAGAGTTATTCTACCATTCATTAGATGGACGGTGGGCACATGTAAGTTGGTAGAATAAAAAGCAAAGGAGCAAAGATTACTTCTTAACTACGAATAATCTTTCAAACTCTAGTAATATTTCCCCTGTGCTGGCATTATTGGGCATCAGACACATTCCCTAGAATTATTTTATTGTGTTGACATAGGTCCTGAGACTCAGATTCTTCAATGTGAACAGTACAGAAAGGACTAGAGCTGAACTTCACTTATCCTTTCACTTATCCTTCTGCTCTGTTTATCCTTCTGTTTATAGCTTATGTTTGTACTTTTCTATCTGCTTATATTTTATTCTCTAAGCACACATACATGCTAAACAGTAGAGAATAATAAGGTTTAAAGCATTCACAAACAAGGGAATGTTATTAAGAAAATGAATATTTTTACTTAGCATGATAGAAATCAGGCTGTGAATCCCATTAGTCGATTTAGTCTTTTAATGCAGCCCATGGGGATAGATAAAACGCCAATAAAGATTGACTTCATATACATATATGAAAGATGACAGTGTGAATGTTTAAAAACATTCCCACTTCTTCCTCATTCAAAGTGCTATTTAATCTTACTGGTGTGTCAGGAATAATGGTCTCAACTCTCTCCTTTGCTTTTCCTATGCAGACACTGCCACCATAGTGCTGAGCGGAGAACCTGTTTTCATAATTAAAGTATTGTTAGAATAAAATTAGGAGATGAGCCTTCAATAACGCATGTACTATTTAAAAATCTTTGAAAGTTCTCTGAATGGTATTCTACAGGCTTCTTTCTCAAAGTAAGAAATGTCATTTTTAAAGGCTTAATTCTGAATGATTTTATCATTGCTGTCTGTGATACTGGTGCCTGATCTTTCTCATTTTCACTTAGTCCAGTTTCTGAACCAGTAATCTTCCCCTCTCCTCACTTTCTGAACCAGTAATCCTCCCACCTATCTTGGTTTGGTGAAGAATTTTATTATATTAGTTTAAATTTTAAACCTGGCATAAAACAGGTAACAGTGGCAGGGGTTTTGTGACTAAAATGATACAACATGATGCTTCTTAAATGATGTTTAAAAATGTGACTTTCAGGTGTCTTAGGAACAATGCAAAGTTACTTATCAAGAAGTATGTGAGGTACTGACAAGGATATATAGCTCCATATTTTGCACAGGGTACTGAACATCTGCTTGAAGGCAAGTCACTATGAATACAAAACTGTATCTCAAGGAAGTGACAGACTAGTTTTTGGAGATGTCATCTCCACATGCAAAATAATTTAAAGGTTTAAAAACTACTGTTAGATGAAACAGTAGAGGGATTAAGAAGGAGCTAATTACTATTTGATACTGTTTGATACCTTGATATCAAATCAAATGTTCAACACAAAGGTCAGCCCTTGGTAAGAACCTTTCGAAATGTAAAGAACACAGCCGTAGCTCCTTATTCACAGCTCATTTTTGTTTCAGTTTTTATTAGCTTGAATCAACTATTAAGTGTATAAAATGCAAAGTCTGTAAATTATTTGAAGGAAAAGCCATGGCTTGACGCTTACAAGTCAGTGCAAGTCACTTAATGATACAGTTACAATTATTCAAACTACTGGATATTATTAAAGTGTTCTAAATATATTTAGAAAAATGCTGACTTGTTCAAACAACTGCATCTGAAATCATTACACTCTTTTTGTAAGAAAAAAAAAGAATCTCATATCATAATGTTTTAAAATATTCATTTAAGCATATTTTATGGAAATAAACTCCAGCTCCCTGAATTTTGGTTGTCTTGCCATCTTTATCTCTGAACTGATTCATAATCATTGTGTCCATGCAATCTTCTGTGAATGGTAGAAAAGGACTCAGTGCTATGAAAGAATGGCTGAAGTTACAGTGGTTGTACAGTTGGGAATCAGGTCAGGTTTTTTGAAAATCTTCTAGGTTGCTATGACTGCACTCACCACTATGCACATTTCAATAAATAATTATGATCTATGCAATAAATCTATAGGAGTCAGCAATATTCTACTCCTTAGAACTTAAAAAGAAGCTCTTAAAGTAAAAATCATAAGCATAATGCAATCATTCACAATGAAAAATGTTATCCATCTGCAGAATAACTTAGGCAGTTATTTCTGTTGTGAGTTTCTTATATAATCATATTTGGTCAGAATGATTTAAGTGTAGTCTCAGGAATCCATAGCAGGAAAAAAACAGCCTGTTGATTTTTATATCCTCAATATTTCTGGAATTGTTTTTATCTACCACTAGAAAACCATTCTTTAAGCCATCATAATTTATTCCCAAACTAAGCAATAGTTAATTATTTCTAACAGTTTTCACTCTTGACCCTACCCAGATAAATACTTGATAGCAGTAGCAGTCAAACTGATAATTTTAAAATGCAATTCTAACTAGTTCCTTCCTTGCTTAAAAACCCTTCAACAACTTCTTAGAGAGTCCAAAATCTGTAATACATTCAGGAATGCCCTGCTTGGTTTCCACTTCCCAAATCCTCACCTCTTCCCTTCATTATTAATTACTCTTTCCTTCATTCACTAAGCTTCCGTATATCTACTCTCTGTTAATTACTGAAAATAGCCAAGTTGTTTCACCTGGGGACCTTGCTCTGTGTCCCCACTGCCTAAAAGTCTCTTCTTCTACTTCTCTGTCATGTCCATGCTATAAAACCTAAAGTGAAGGTCTCTCAGTGGTGTCCGACTTTTTGTCACCCCACAGACTGTGTTCATGGAATTCTCCAGACCAGAATACTGGAGTTGGTACCTTTCCCTTCTCCAGGGGAACTTCCCAACCCAGAGATTAAACCCAGGTCTCCTGCAGTGCAGGCAGATTCTTTACCAGCTGAGCCACAAGGGGAAGGCTACCTTAAAAATCTCTTCCACAGGAAAGTCTCCTCTGACTTCCCACAGAAAACTGGGTCCTCTGTTTTGCAACCTCACAACACCACTCACTTTTTCTTCAGAGTAATCAAGGCAACTGTAAATCATTTTTCCTGTGCTTACTTATTTAGTAACTGACTCCATCACTAAACCACAAGTTCAATTAGGACAGAAACTATGTCTGCCTTGTTAATACGGTGTCATCATAATTTACTCAGTGCTTAGCACATAGTTTATGTTGAATAAATATCTTTAAATAAATTAGTCAATGAATAAATGAAAACAAAAACCTAATCAAGTTAGAGGAATAACTACTAATACCAAATACTAACTAAAACAAGTCAGTGAATAAGAACTTAACTACTACTTCACTGACACTGTGTCAGGAATGTAGGTGCCTCCTGAGGAAACACCAAGGTTAAATGTCCTGCTGTGGATAAGAATGAATTATCCATTAAGATTATCCAGCTACTATTCTTGCCTGATGCTATGCCCATCAAACAACACTCTCTTTTCAATTTTTTCTTACCTTGCTATTTTTTTCAGAAAGAAATGCCACTGTGAGACATGGAACTATCATGTGAGAACACAGTTCTCACTATAAATAAAATATATTTATATTTAATTTATACATGATTCCTTATAATTGATTAATATGACTCAGTCTCACAAATCCAAATACCTCTCTTCTGTTGGACAGAATGGAGGAGAGCTAAGAAGACAAGATTTTGAAGGAAGCAACCTCACTCACAGCTGAAGTGGGCCTTAAATCAAAGGCATAAGCACAATCTGTGCCAGTAAAAAGAAAAAAAAAAGTTAAATGTCTAGAAGGGACTTCAAATATATAGAATAGAAACTGTTACAAATGCAGGATATGGAGCTAAGAATTCAACAGTTAAAGCAATAAAAATGAGAGGAGGTTGAGTAAAACTAGAGTGTTCTGGGAAATTTGTATGCCAAAAACACTATTCTTCATAGCAGAATAACAGAAATACTGCGTTGTGGCTGCTTGGTCATCTGCATTTAAAGAACAGCACACTTGAGCAACACTAAAGACTGGACATAAATGAAGCAATACAAATGCAGTATCACAGGATAGGATCACAAGAAATCGAAAAGTATGCCAGTTAAAAACCAGTCAATCTCTCTAGGGAGGCAGGAGATAGAGTCACAGAGTGCTTGAGTAAGAGATGGGATCTAGAGTTAGAATGCCTAGTACTGAGTCCCAGACTTCCACTAACAGCTATGTGACCTTCAACAAGTGACTTTACATTGTTAAACATTAGTTTCTACAACGTGACTTTACATTGTTAAACATTAGTTTCTAATGATAGTGTCAACTTGTGAAAATTTGATGGAAATTTATGTATACACTGCTATTTAGCATGGTTCATGGGACAAAATAATGTTTGTAACTGTAATGATTCCCTAAATAAAATAATTTTCTATCTTCAGAACAATGTAATAACCATTCACAGGAAGAGGTAAAGGAGGGTGAAGGAAGATAAATTTGGAGATAAATGAGACTGGGCTCTTATCATATATTTATGATTTAATAAGAGAGACTATCTGGTTAAAGTGAAACAAGAGCTTGTCCTGTCACTGTTTACCAGGACAAATTCTTTTGGCAGATGGACTTAGTTATACAAGAAGGAGAAAAGATGAAGTACAGAGATTTACTTGTTAGATTTATTTAACCTTTTGGTGTAACTGAATTAATAATACTTAGTAGAAAACAATTAGTAGTTCATGGTAATAATGAAATCTGTTTTAACGTCAACCTCTGATTGGCTCATAACAGAACACTGTTAGAATCCCTAATTAGCATATCTGCCTACATATATGCGAAGAACCAGGAAGCAGGAAACCGGCGCCATCCTGCAATGGCGGCTGTGGCTCCCGACAGATTTTCCATGGACTGCATAGTTGATGGGGTCACAAAGAGTCAGACACGAATGAGTGACTTTTTTTCACTTTGCTTACACTTTACTTACATAAGCAATAAGCTTGACTTTGTCTCAGATTGTTTTGTCAGATTATCTCATTCAAGGACTGACTTTCAACAAAGCCCATGAGTTTTCTAAGGTTTAAAGAATTTTTGAAAACTGCAAATTGCTGCAAATATAGATGTTTTGATATAACACTAATGACACTGTCAAAATAAACATCATATGTGAATATATATATATTCAAGTTTAATTCTTTAAATTTTGCATTTAATTCTTTCATAAATCATGCTTTCAATTTATGATTAATGATGCCAGAATGAGATATTTTCATCATGTTCACTTGTAATATCAATGGTTTAAATCCATCAACATGCACTTAAAAAAACTTATAAATTAAAATATTAGCCCTCACATAGGAATTCAAAACAGCATTTTTATTTTTAATATTTAATGGTATTTCTTTCTCTTTCAATCCAAAAGGTGAAATGCAACATACTTGATAATGTGGCATCTTACCTCTTCCAGCTTTGAAAGAGCAAAGGAGTAATGGTCTTTGGCTCTGAATTGCATGAATCTCATATTGGCTGGGTGGATGAGCTGTGATGATAATGAGACTGGAAAACAACCTAAATTTCAAAGAAATATTTGCATTACATTAACAATCCAAAATGGTATTTTTTTTAATAACAACAGGTTTAGGAGTGAGTGATTTCTAGCTGCAGGCAATAAACTACATGCAATTACAAGAGCAGGTCATGCCACATAAACTGTTTTGTGGAAGAGAAATGCAATGCTTATTTCCAAAGAATATTTTAACCAATATTTTAGCACTGTAAGAAAAATAAATCCAGTAATTTGGCTTTTATTAGGCATTTTCTCACTACAAACTCATAAAGCTGATTGAATAATTCACCTTGTGAATAATACCAAGTAATATTCAGTACTGAATAATATGGAATAAATTTATACGATGGATATGCAGATTGACAAAAATTTCCCACAATGAGCTTATCATCCATAATATGAGTTCTAAGATTTCATATAGCTTTCTGTTCTCACAGTATGTGCTTTTAAATGTCAAATCTTATTACAGTGAACTTCTGAGAAGAGCAAATATTGCTATTGAAATAACAACTCATTGTAATGAATTGAGAACAGAGCTCAATGGATAGTGCTATTCTAGATGAATCCTGAGAATTTTCACTCATCCTAGAGATTTACATAAGTTTTCTTCTTATTTACCTCTTCCCTCACAAATCCACATGCACTTGTTTGCATGCACACACATACACACACATATACACACACTTGATTTTTTTCCCCCAGAAAAATGGAACAAGATAAAACCACAACAAATGCCTTACTGTTGCTGTAGTTGGTGATCTGACCTTTAGTTGATGTCTCTATATCACTGGTAGTTCTCCTGGTACACATATTTTGACATTCCCCATGGCAGCTGCTTCAAACCTGGGTCTATTTACCATCTGAGCCACCAGGGAAGCCTGAAAAATTAGAAGAGTGGACGAATGGCAAAAAATGTCAATTGACTTTTGGACTGGAAAGCCTAGTAAATGCCACCAAATAACAAATCTCATGCCATCTGGAAGTTTCAAAAGTCTTCATTTAAGAAATATTTTATAACAACCATGTCACTAAAGATACTTAACATGATATGGTCTGTCACAGACACTATTCAGTCATCTATCACAGCAGAAACTGAAATGAATATATAATAGTAGCAAAATGGACAGTGAAGATAAAGCAGAGTCTCGTTTGGAGAATAAATGGCATATACATGATCTGAGCTTCTGGAAAGGAAAATTTACTGACCTAAGGGTGTTTTCGTTACTCACTTTAAAAAAATCTTTTGGAAGGTTAAAAAATATTGTCCAAAACTGGAAAAGGTCATTCTTCATTTCAATTTCAAAAAAAGGAAATGACAAAGAATGTTCAAAATACACACAACTGCACTCATTTCACATGCTAGCAAGTAATGTTGAAAATCCTTCAAGTTTGGCTTCAACAGTACCTGAACCAAGAAACTCCAGAGTTTTCCAAATTTGCTGGCATATTGAGGGCAACAATGTATTAACATTATCTTTTAAGAGTTGATAAACAAGTTGCATTTAGAAAAGGGAGAGAAACTAGAGATCAAATTGCCAACATCCATTGGATCATAGAGAAATTAAGGGAATTCCAGAGAAATATCTTCTTCTGCTTCACTGACTACACCAAAGCCTTTGACTATGTGGATCACAACAAACTACGGAAAATATTTCAAGAGATGGAAATACTGGACCACTTTACCTGCCTCCTGAGAAATTTGCATGCAGGTCAAGAAACAATAGTTAGAACTGAACATGGAAAAACAGACTGTTTCAAACTTGGGAAAGAAGTATATAGCAAGGCTGTATATCGTCACCTGTTTATTTAACTTGTATGCAGAGTACATCATGGGAAATGCTGGGCAGGACCAAGATTATCAAGAAAAACATAAACTTTATATATGCAGATGATACCACCTTAATGCAGAAAGCAAAGAGGAACTAAAAAAGCTCGTGATGAAGATGAAAGAGGTGATTGAAAAAGCTGTCTTAAAACTTAACATTCAAGAAGAATAAGATCATGGCATCTGGTCCCATCACTTCATGGCAAATGAATGGGGAAAGAAATAGAAATTTCAGTTCAGTTCAGTTCAGTTGCTCAGTCGTGTCCGATTCTTTGCGACCCCATGAATCGCAGCACGTCAGGCCTCCCTGTTCATCACCATCTCTCGGAGTTCACTTAGATTCATGTCCATCTAGTCTATGATGCCATCCAGCCATCCCATTCTCAGTCGTCACCTTGTCCTCCTGCCCCCAATCCCCCCCAGCATCAGAGTCTTCTCCAATGAGTCAGCTCTTCCCATGAGATGGCCAAAGTGCTGGAGTTTCAGCTTTAGCATCATTCCTTCCAAAGAAATCCCAGGGCTGATCTCCTTCAGAATGGACTGGTTGGATCTCCTTGCAGTCCAAGGGACTCTCAAAAGTCTTCTCCAACACACACTTCAAAAGCATCAATTCTTCAGCACTCAGCCTTCTTCACAGTACAACTCTCACATCCATACATGACCACAGGAAAAACCATAGCCTTGACTAGACAGACCTTAGTCAGCAAAGTAATGTCTCTGCTTTTGAATATACTATCTAGTTTGGTCATAACTTTCCTTCCAAAGAGTAAGCATCTTTTAATTTCATGGCTGCAGTCACCATCTGCAGTGATTTTGGAGCAGAAAAAAATAAAGTCTGACACTGTTTCCAAGAAATAGAAAAAGTGACAGAATTTATTCTCTTGGGTTCCAGAATTACTGTGGATGGTGACTGCAGCCATGAAAGTAAAAGAGGCTCAGTTCAGTTCAGTCGCTCAGTCATGTCTGACTCTTTGCGATCCCATGAATTGCAGCACACCAGGCCTCCTTCTTCATTACCATCTCTCAGAGTTCACTCAGACTCACGTCCATCGAGTCTGCAATGCCATCCAGCCATATCGTCCTCTGTCATCCCCTTCTCCTCCTGCCCTCAATCCCTCCCAGCATCACAGTCTTTTCCAGCGAGTCAACTCTTTGCATGAGGTGGTCAAAGTACTGGAGCTTCAGCTTTAGTATCATCCCTTCCAAAGAAATCCCAGGGCTGATCTCCTTCAGAATGGACTGGTTGGATCTCCTTGCAGTCCAAGGGACTCTCAAAAGTCTTCTCCAACACACACTTCAAAAGCATCAATTCTTCGGTGCTCAGCCTTCTTCACAGTCCAACTCTCACATCCATACATGACCACAGGAAAAACCATAGCCTTGACTACATGGACCTTAGTTGGCAAAGTACTGTCTCTGCTTTTGAATACGCTATCTAGGTTGCTCATAACTTTTCTCCCAAGGACTAAGCGTCTTCTGATTTCATGGCTGCAGTCACCATCTGCAGTGATTTTGGAACCCAGAAAAATAAAGTCAGCCACTGTTTCCACTGTTTCCCCATCTATTTCCCATGAAGTGATGGGACCAGATGCCATGATCTTCGTTTCTGAATGTTGAGCTTTAAGCCAATTTTTTCAGTCTCTTTTTTCACTTTCATCAAGAGGCTTTTTAGTTCCTCTTCACTTTCTGCCATAAGGGTGGTGTCATCTGCATATCTGAAGTTATTGATATTTCTCCCAGCAATCTTGATTCCAGTTTGAGTTTGATGTATGCTGCATATAAGTTAAAAGACGCTTGCACCTTAAAAAAAAAACTGTGATAAACATAGTGATCATATTAAAAAGCAGATACATCAGTTTGCAGACAAGTGTGTGTATTGTCAATGCTGTTTTTCCCAGTAGTCATGTAAGGATGTGAGAATTGGACCTTTAAAAAGGCTGAGTGCCAAAGAATTGATGCTTTCTTATTGTGCTGGAGAAGACTCTTGAGAGTCCTTTGGACTACAAGGAGATTAAATCAGTCAATCCTAAAAGAAATCAATTCTGAATGTCCCTGGAAGAACTGATGCTTATGCTGAAGCTTCAATACTTTGGCCACTTATTGTGAAAAACAGCCAACTCATTGGATAAGACCCTGATTCTGGGAAAGATTGAAGGCAGAAAGAGAAGAAGGTGACAGAGGATGAGATGGTTGGATGGCATCACTGACTCAATGGACGTGAGTTTGAGGAAACTCCATGAGATAGTGAAGGAAAGGGAATCTTGGCATGTTCCAGTTCATGGGGTAACAAAGAATCAGACATGACTTAGCTACTGAACAGCATGTCTCTTTTCCCTAGGTCTTAGGATCATCATAAAGCATCATAGTAACTGAAAATAGTGGATTTTCTTTTTCTAAAAATTTTCTATAACTACTCTAGTTAATTCTCTAGTTATATTTTAAAATGACTTGTTTAATACTTTCCTTGAATAATGGAGCAAAATTTGCTATCACAATGTGCCTTTGGCATTGGAAGTTATTTTTTATTCAAAGCATATTTTGATGTGCCTATTTAAATGTATCCAGTGGTATAAGTATAATTGTGTAAAATACCTATGAAATAAATATCTTCCTGAATTAATTCATTTAATAAATAGTTCTGACATGCTCAGGTATGCTAACCACCACAAAGATGAAAAGTATACCATACACTCTATTTCAGAAACCGGGCGAACCTTGAAACTACCTGCATTATATATTAAGGCAAAACAAACATAAAAACATAAAAATCTTGAAAATATAATGTTTAATAAAATATTACTAAGCTAGTGTGTCACTCTATAAATTTTGATCTGTGGTGGCTGGGATTGATGCTTCTAAATCACAAGGGCTATATATTATTATGTAAGGTATATAGAAACAAAAGAATGAGACCCCTGTTTTAGACTGTAACTGAATATTGGCACTAAAACAAATAAGAAAATATTTACATTTTCACAAATGTTTTTAAAACACTTTAGATCTGAGTCTGGGGCAACAGTTAAATGACCATACAATAAATGGGCTTCCCTCATAGCTCAGTTGGTAAAGAATCTGCCTGCAATGCAGGAGACCTAGGTTCGATCCCTGAGTCAAGAAGATCCCCTGGAGAAGGGATAGGCTACCCACTCCAGTATTCTAGCCTGGAGAATTCTATGGACTATACAGTCCATGGGGCCACAAAGAGTCAGATGCAACTGAGTGACTTTCATTTTCATATAGTAAACATCATATATGTCCTATTTTAACATTTTAATCCATGTAAGCCAAAGGAATTGCTCTAGTACTGATATCTTTTCTATATCAGTGTTCTTGAATTACATCATTTCCCAAGTGCCTATGGTTGCTATTTCTTTAGTAAGATTGTAACTGCTAGGGCCAATTTAGAGATAATATTTCTTTTATATTTCTATTTTTAACATAATGTTTTCCTTGTTATAGTCCAATTCAAAAGACTTCTAACTGGTTGGTTGTCACTAGCTCTCACTTTTCTTCATATCATTCTTCACATTTTAGCTAAAATAATATTTTAATATTTCATTTTTAATTAGTTTTAATAGTGCTTTGCAATTTTGTGCATTTAATATTTTAAAATCCTGTATCTTTCAATAATTTCCTGTTAGTCCTAAAACAAAGTGTAACTCACTAAAGTGCTCTTAGGTTTCTGATTTCCATTTCAGCCTAAGTTGGACTTTCCCTGCCTCTGCTCCATGGTCTGTTTAGTTCCCAGAGTCTTGGTATTTGCTGCCCTCTTTTGGAATGCTCTGCTATCTTTATGCCCACTCAGTTTCTTTTTCTAGTAAAAGAGCCTATGCTCAGTTACTCAGCTATGTCTGTAGGTTTGTGACCCCACAGACTGTAGCTTACCAGACTCCTCTGTCCATGGGATTTCTCAGGCAAGAAACTGGAGTGCATTGCCATTCCCTCCTCAAGGGGGTCTTCTTGACCCAGGAATTGAATCTGTGTCTCCTGGATTGAAAGTGGATTCTTTACCACTGTGACACCTGGGATGCTCTGCTAGTTCAAGACTGAATACCAATTCCTCAGGGAGGCATTCCTTCACCCACTGGACTAGATCACAAAAATTCTTCTATTTTCTTTCATCAGTTGCCAAACATAATCCTAGTAAAATCTTTAAATGACTTGCTTAATACTTTCCTTGTAAATCGGAGCAAAACTTGCCACTTCAAAATGTCTTTGGCATTTGAAATGGTTATTTTTTATTCAAGGCACATTTCTTTGTGCCTATTTAACTTGAATTTAGATAATAACACTTATTCATAAAAATGCAAAATCCTTTAACATTTCCCAGAGGTACAGAATGTCTTCTTAGCAAGAGAAATTTAAATTTGAAAATGAGGGCCAGCTTTTCTTTCAATTTGGAAACTTTTTAAGGAATCTTTTTTGCCTGGAAGATACACCTGAGTGAGTAAGGAAAGGTGCTTAGGCAGGTAGAAGAGAAATTTTAAAATATCTAAGTTGACAAAGGGGGCTTCCCTGATGGCTCAGGCCAATGAATGCAAGAGACACAGGAGACACTGGTTCCATTCCAAGATTGGGAAGATCCCCTGGAGAAGGAAATGGCAACCTACTCTAGTATTTTTGCCTTGGGAAATCCCATGGATGGAGCAGCCTGGTGGGCTGCAGTCCAAGGGTTGCAAAAGAGTTGAATGACTGAGCAACTAAATAACAACAACACCTTGACAAAGACCTTATCTGCTAACATCTTCTGTGCTTTGAAATGGCCCTTAGGGGAGCAGATGAGCCAGTTGCTAGGGATTCCAACAGTCTTTTCTGAGCAAAGCAGTGGAGGGGATCTGGAAAACTCTGGGCTAGAGGTCATCCCAGAGGAAGTTTGCTGTTCTATGGAGTTACTAAGAGCCCACAAAGGAAAACTCCCCAGGAGAGAGGCATGCATCTGGGTAGAACCGGCTTAGATCCTTCTGCAGAGATACCACGTGCTGGTACAAAGCAGGGCTGAGTCTGGAGGTTCCTCTTGGTTCAGCTATTCTAGCACACACCTCAGGGGTGCACTCTAGGTACCTCACACTAAACTTTGTATGCTAAAGATGAATCACTTCCTGGATGGGTATTTTGGGACTAAGACAGGTAACTGTCACACTGGATGAAAATATATTAAACTGTGTTGTCCAGTGTTCAATCCAACTGTTTCAGATGCAACTCCAAGCAGAAGAGAATTCTCCCCAAATCCCCCCAAACACCCTAAATCCTCCTTGGGCAATTCGGAGAGAAGAGAGCCCTGATCGGTGAAGCTGTGTGTCCTAGTAAGCTGGGCATGTAGGAGCTCAAGTGATCAGTCTGAGCTTACCAATAGCAAATTCAGCCTTATTCCAGACTTGTCGTGTAGATTATATTAGAAAGTTGTGAACTAGAGCACTCTTACTTTCATTTCATAATTGAATTATATCCTCTTTTTGTCTCTAATATAAGCACAAGTTGAAGACTTTTCTAACATATTTCTTCATAGTTTTAAAAGTAAAAAGTATAAAATACAAAAGGCTTCACATCCAAACAGAATACCAAAATAATCAAGTTAAAATATCATTGCTCAAACCACTACGCAGACAGAAATGCTAGCATAAAATGTACCATCACACTATATAAGTTAATAGAATACAGTAATTTTTATTTGCCTAAAACATCTAGATACTAAGCAGATCAGAAGTTTTGATCATCTTCTAGGAATGTTATTTATATTATTATATAAATATTATTTATTTATTATATATGCCAAAGAAATAATACATCTAAATTTTTGCCCCAATTTTCTAATTAATAAACTAATCATAATGTCTGCTTACACATTTTGATGGCCACAGTATTTTAGAAACAGCAACTTGAGGACACATTCTTTTTTATTTTTTTTTAATTTTATTTTTTTTAATACTTTATTCTATTTTACAATACTGTATTGGTTTTGCCATACATTGACATGAATCAGCCACAGGTGTACACGATCTCCCAATGCTGAAGCCTCCCCCCTCCCCACCTCCCACCCCACACCATCTCCCCGGATCATCACGTACACCAGCCCCAAGCAACCAGTATCCTGTATTGAACATAGACTGGCGCTTCATTTCTTATATGATAGTATACATGTTTCAGTGCCATTCTCCCAAATCTTCCCACCCTCTCCCTCTCCCTCAGAAGCCAAAAGTCCGTTCTATACCTCTGTGTCTCTTATGTCTCACTTACAGGGTCATCATTACTATCTTTCTAAATTCCATATATATATGTGTCAGTATACTGTATTGGTGTTTTTCTTTCTCACTGACTTCACTCTGTATAAGCAGCAACTGCCAATTACTGTCTCCCAATTATATACTTCTCAGAAATCTTTTCACATAGTCCTTTCAACAGCCTTGCTTGGCAGGACAATGCAAGAGTTTGGGTATATTCAGACTGCCTAGATTAAAGTGAAGCTGATGTTAGATTTTAGAGCTCTTCTGATTTAAATCCCAAACTCCATCAATATCAGCTGAATGACTCTTAGGCTATCTCTTATGTTAAACTACTTCAGCATGAACAGTGTGATAGGTTCAAAGGTAGGTTTAAGATAAATTCCAGGTGCAGCTAGCATTTAATTTCACCACCCAGGATGGCTCAGTATTTTTTCTTTCTTTCTTCTTTTTTAATCAGAGAGTGTACATCCCAGAATTGAAATGGCTTCTATTAGCTTCTACCAACACTGTGGTGGTGGTTTAGTCTCTAAATCATGTCTGACTCGACCAACTCCATGGACTGTAGCCTGCCAAGCTCCTCTGTCCATGGATTCTCCAGGCAAGAATACTGGATACTGTGTGTCTTACTAATTATCTAATTAGAACTGGCTCTCTTTTGAGGAAATGAATGATGGTCATTGAAATGCAAGGGCTGCCTGAGACATTTTAGAGATACTATTGTTGAAATAAACTCTAGTTCCAAGTTGGAATGGCTCCTGCCCCAAGGCCATAAATGCAAAACAAAACTTAGATCTTGTTCCTGTCCCTCTTAATCAGAAATAGATTATATCCCGTCAGCCAGTCCCCAAATGCCAAGCCAACTCTGTGCTCTGTACTTATTTCCTTATTCATTTCTCTATTTGTTTCCTTATTCATTCTCTATCTGTCTGCTTGCTTCTTCTTATTTAAGCTTTAAAACTTCCTTTCCCCCACTCCATGGCTCAACAGGTAAAGGATATGCCTGCAATGGAGGAGACACAGGAGACATGGGTTCAATCTCTAGGTCAGGAGATCCCCTGAAGTAGGAAATAGTGACCCACTCCATTATTCTTGCCTGAAGAATCCCACGGAAAGAGGAGCCTCGTGGGTTACAGTTTATCGGGTCACAAAGAGTGAGACAGGACTGATGACTAGGCACAGCATAGCATCCCATTTTGTAGTTCTCTGGACCCTTGGGAATGGAGACTGCCCACTCCATGAAGTGTTAATGTTTGTTTGTATCAAGTTGTATTAAATTGTCTTCTTTAATAACTTTTATGGTTTTTCCAGTAGTCATATACGAATGTGAAAGTCGGACCATCAAGAAGGCCGAGCACCGAAGAATTGATGCTTTTGAACTGTGGAGCTGGAGGGGACTCTTGTGAGTCCCTTTGACAGCAAGGAGACCAAACCATTCCATCTTGAAGAAAATCAACCATGAGTATTCATTGGAAGTACTGATAATGAAGCTGAAGCTCCAACATTTTGGCCATCTGATGTGAAGAACTGACTCATTGGAAAATACACTGATGCTGGGAAAGACTGAAGGCAGGAGGAGAAGGAGGCAGCAGTGGATGAGATGGTTTGACAGCATCACTGACTCAGTGGACATGAATTTGAGCAAACTCCAGGGATAGTAGAGGACAGATGAGCCTGACATGCTACAGACTATGGAGTCACAAAAAGGACATGACTTAATGATTGAACAACAATAATAAAATTGTTGTAGTCAAACCTGCAAACTCAGTGTATAAGAATCTAGTTCCCTTACAGATGGGACCCTAGGCTTTTATCCTAATATCTGCTAATACTATCCTAATAGTCTTCAATCCATACACTGACTAGACTTCTGGGAGCTTGATTCTTACTATAAGAGTAATTGGATCCTCCTTATGCAATTTGTCATCTGTCTCTAGGAAATTTCATGCAAGGTAGTAGATAGAAAACTTGAAATCTCAGAAAACTGGGAGTAGGAGGAAGAGAGAAAAGGCGAGCAGAGTTGAGAATAGTGTTAGCTGGCAGTAGATCATCAGTGATTGTTTAGAGGATCAGCCAGGGCTGTTTATCAAGATTGATCTTGGAACTGTATCTGGGTAAGGAAGGAAGAAGAGCCCTCAGGTGACTAAGGACACTAGTATCAGTGGACAGTAGATTCCAGTGAAAAAGTACGGGTCAGAGTTGGTGATATGAGAAGAAATGATAGAGAAAATAAGAAGTAGTGCCTAGAGAGCTGAATAAAACTCAGATTTTGGAATGAAAACTATTGATTCTTCAATGACCTTGAGAATGGGTGACTAAGGACAGATATTGAAAGGACCATCTGTCTAGAATTTTTGAAATCATAGAGAATTACAGTAGAAGAAGAGCTGGAAAGAGTCACAGTGAATCAGGAACTGAAACTTTCAAGTGTGGAAGAGTGACCTCAGAGGCGACAACTGACTGAGTGAACAATAAACCAAAACTATCAAGTCTACAGTTCTGGTCGCTTACCTAGATAAATAGTATTATATATATAATAGGGACATAATGATATCTTGTTCATTTATTATGTAAACTAGCCTAATTTAGCATGTCTAATTAACTGATAAATTACCCCATAAAAAGTCTCCTAGATTTCTTTAATATTTATTTTAAACATTACCATATTTTTAAAATTTTAGTTGATTTATAATGTTTCATTAGTTTCAGGTGTAAAGCCCAGTAATTCAGTTATACATAAATATATATCTATTATTTTTCCAATTCTTTTTCCTTATAGGTTATTTTTTAATCTATTTTATAGATTTTAATCTATTTTATAGTATTTGGCTTGTGTGTGTGCTGAGTAATGTCTGACTATCGGAGACCTCATGGAATGCAGTCCACTGGGCCGTCCTGTCGTTCACCATCTCCCAGAGCTTGCTCAAACTCATGTCCATGAAATCAGTGATGCCATCCAACCTTCTCATCCTCTGTCCTCTCCTTCTCCTACCTTCAATCTTTTCTAGCATCAAGATCTTTTCTAATGAGTCAGTTTTTCACATAAGCTGGTCAAAATAGTGGAGCTTCAGCTTCAGCTTCAGCTTCAGCCCTTCCATGAATATTCAGGATTGATTTCCTTTAAGATTGACTGGTTTAATGTCCTTGCAGTACAAGAGACTTTCAAGAGTCATCTCCGACACTACAATGCAAAAGCGTCAATTCTTTGGTGCTCAACTATTTTATGGTCCAACTCTCACATCCATACACGACTACTAGAAAAACCATAGCTTTGACTAGATGGACCTTTGTCAACAAACTAATGTCTCTGCTTTTTAACACACTGTCTATGTTTTTCAGAGCTTTTCCTCCAATGAGCAAGCATCTTTTAATTTCATGGCTACAGTAACCATCTGTGATTATTTTGGAGCACAAGAAAATAAACTCAATCAATGTTTCTATTGTTTCCCCATCTATTGGTCATGAATTGATGGAACAAAACGCCATGATCTTAGTTTTATGAATGTTGAGTTTTAGCCAGCTTTTTCACTCTCCTCTTTCACCTTAATCAGAGGCTTTTTCATTCCTCTTTGCTTTCTGCCATAAGGGTAAACTCACCTTCATATCTGATGTCATTGATACTTCTCCGAACAATATTGATTCCAGATTGTGTTTCATCCAGCTTGGCATTTCACATAATGTACTCTGCATAGAAGTTAAATAAGCAGGGTGACAATATACACTCTTTCTCAGTTTGGAACCAGTTCAAGGTACCATGTCTGATTCTAACTGTTGCTTCTTGACTTGCATACATGTTTTGCAGGAGGTAGGTAAGGTGGTCTGGTATTCCCATCTCTTAAAGAATTTTCCGCAGTTTATTGTGATCCACACAGCCAAAGGCTTTAGTGTAGTCAATGAAGCAGAAGATGTTTTTCTGGAATGTTCTTGCTTTTTCTATGATTCAGTGAATGTTGGCAATTTGATTTCTAGTTCCTCTGTCTTTTATACATGCAGCTGGAACATCTGGAAGTTCTCAGTTCACATACTGTTGAAGCCTAGCTAGGAGAATTTTGACTATTACTTTGCTAGCATGTGAAACGTGCAATTGTGTGATAGTTTGAGCATTCTCTGGCATTGCCTTTCTTTGGGATTGGAATGAAAACTGACCTTTTCCAGTCCTGTGGCCACTGCTGAGTTTTCCAAATTTGCTGGCATATTGAATGTAGCACTTTCACAGCATCATCTTTTAGGATTTGAAATAGCTCAGCTGGAATTCCATCACCTCCACTATCTTTGTTTGTAGTGATGTTTCCTAAGGCCCACTTGACTTCTCATTCCGGGATATCTGGCTCTAGGTGAGTAATCAAATCATCATGCTTATTTGGGTCATGAAGATCTTTCTTGTAAGGTGTGTGTGTGTGTGTGTGTGTGTGTGTGTGTGTGTGTGTATGTGTGTGTGTCTGTGTCTGTGTCTGTGTCTGTGTGTATTCTTGCCACCTCTTTTGAATATCTTCTGCTTCCATTAGGTCCATGTCATTTATGTCTTTTATTGTGCCCATCTTTGCATGAAATCTTCCCTTGATATATCTAATTTTCTTGAAGAGATCTCCAGTCTTTCCCATTCTATTGTTTTCCTATATTCCTTTACATTATTCACTTAAGAAGGCTTTCTTTTCTCTCCTAGCTATTCTCAGGAACTCTGCAATTGAATGGGAATATCTTTTAATTTCTCCTTTTCCTTTAGCTTCTCTCCTTTTCTAAGCTATTTTTAAGTCCCCCTCAGACAACTATTTTGTGTTTTTGCATTTCTTTCTCTTGGAATGGTCTTGATCACTGCCTGCTGTACAATATCACGATCCTCTGTGCATAGTCCTTCAGACACTCTATCAGATCAAATCCATTGAATCTATTTGTCATTTCTACTGAATAATCATGAGGGATTTAATTTAGGTCATATCTGAATGACCTAGTGGTTTTCCTTACTTTTTTCATTTTAAGTCTGAATTTGGCAATAAGGAGTTCATGATCTCAGCCACAGTCAGCTCTTGGTCTTGTTTTACTGACTGTAAAGAGCTTCTTCATCTTTGGCTGCAAATAATATATCAGTCTGATTTCAGTATTGACCATCTGGTGATGTCCATGTGTGGAGTCTTCTCTTGTATTATTGTAAGAGGGTGTTTGCTATGACCAGTATGTTCTCTTGGCAAAACTCTGTTAGCCTTTGACCGCTTCTTTTTTCATTCCAAGGCCAGACTTGCTTGTTACTCCAGGTAGCTCTTGACTTCCTATTTTTGCATTCCAGTCCCCTGTAATGAAGAGGACTTCATTTTGGGGTGTTAGTTCTAGAAGGTTTTGTAGGTCTTCATAGAACTGTACAACTTCAGCTTCTTCAGCATTAGTGGTTGGGGCATAGACTTGGATTATTGTAATACTGAAAAATTTGTACTGCATCTTGAGCTTTTTTGTTGATTATAATGGCTACTCCATTTCTTCTAAGGGATTCTTGCCCACTAGAGTATATATAATGACCATCTGAATAAAATCCACCCATTTCAGTCCATTTTAGTTCACTGATTCCTAGAATGTTGCTGTTCACTCTTGCCATTTCCTGTTTGACCACTTTCAATTTACCTTGATTCATGGATGTAACATTCCAGATTCCTATGCAATATTGCCCTTTACAGTGTCGGACTTACTTTCACCACCAGACATATTCACAGCTGGGTCTTGTTTCTGCTTTGGCTCAAACTCTTCATTCTTTCTGCAGCTATTTCTCTACTCTTCTCCAGTAGCATATTGGGCATCTAACAACTTGGAGAGTTCATCTTTCAGTGTCATATATTTTTGCCTTTTCGTACTATTCATGGGATTCTGAACAAGGTGAGAATGCTGAAAGAATGCTGAAGTGGTCTGACATTCCCTTCCCCAGTGGATGATGTTTTGTCAGAACTCTTGACCATGATCTGTCTGTCTTGGCTGCCCCTACACAGCATGCCTCATAGTTAGACTGAGTTAGACAAGGCTGTGATCCATGTCCTCAGTTTGATTAGCTTTATGTAATTGTGGTTTTCATCTGTCTCCCCTCTTATGGATGAGTATAATAGGCTTGTGGAAGCTTCCTGATGGGAGGAACTGGCTGTGGAGAAAACTGGGCCTTGCTCTAGTGAGCAAGGCCATGGTCAGTAAATCTTTAACCCAGTTTTCTGCTAATAGATTCTAGAAGGCAACTAAATGAGTCTCACATCAGGTAATTTTTCTCTCTTTTTAAGAATTGCTTTTTTGAGTATAAAATAATTTTTTCTCTGGAGAAAATTTAGGCTTATTACTACCAGTAATCTTACTTCTAGGCTAGACAAATTAGACTTACTACTGTGATTGTTTCACTACTAAAATGTTAACCTTTTGTGAACCTTACTGAATGCCCAAGGTTACTGACAGTTGACTCTCCAGTAATGTTGTTTGGATTCTACAATATCTTTGCACCTCATGTAATCTTGGAGAATTATCTAGCTTATACCATCACCCTATCATTTTTCCTAGTTTCATAAAGCTTCATTGTACACATATGCAATTTAGTATTCTGTGAAGACTTGGTGCAATTGCTATGCAAAGTTTCAGTGCTCTTTTTCTATATAGGTTTGTCTTATGTTGACCTATGCTTTGCAACTTGCAACTACCTCAGTACGCATTAACATTAATCTCTATGTGCTTTGTGCCCGTGCTCAGTCACTTCAGTCATGTCTGACTCTTTGTGACCCTATGGGCCATTACCCTCCAGACTCCTCTGCCCATGGGGTTTTCCAGTTAAGAATACTTGAGTGGGTTGCCATGCCCTCCTCTAGGGGATCTTCCTGACTCAGAGATTGAACCCACATCTCCTGCATCTTCTGCATTGCAGGCAGATTCTTTACCTATATGCTTAGCTCAGTAATATTATTGTATTCTACTGAGATCTCTGTTTCTGTACTGTGATCTGTAATATGTCTTTAGGCCGTTTTATTTCTCACACAAATTTTTTTTTCCACTTTGAGGGATCACAGTCCTATGTTGTCAATTAAATAATGTTTGTTTGTTTGTGTTTCACCCTATTCTCTAATTGTTCATGGTTGAAATTAAATCTATACATTTTACTTGATTATGGCAAGCAGCAGAAGTCTAGCTCATAAATTTTAATTAGTATATTAATATAGAAATCAATTCCCTTATTATTTTTCTCTTGCAGTTGTAGTTA
>SJYC01001710.1:0-11060 GCA_006408675.1 Madoqua kirkii | reverse complement strand
GCAAAATGCATTTGAAAGGCTACCATATATTTTTCTACCATAATATCTACTAATATATAATTAATGGTCTGTTTCTTTCAGATTACTTATAAATATGAGCTTAAAAAAAGTATAATGAGTAAAAACACAAGAGTTTAGAAAATCATCCATTTTACATTATTTATAAGAGGTCCATAGTTTGGTCTACATGATAAACTTTTCTTCAAGAAGGTAGTATTTCATAATAAAAGAAGCCTAGATAACATGAAATAATATGAAGAGTTTAAAAATATTTCAACTGTGTTTACTTCAGTTCAGTTCATTCGTGTCTGACTCTTCGCAACTATGGACTGAAGCATGCCAGGCTTCCCTGTCCATCACCAACTACTTCCCAAGTTAAACAATTTATCCAGTGACCCAGAATTGCTGAAAGTTCCTCAAAAGAGGAAAACAGTGATTTAAAGGCAAAAAAAAAAATGTGACTTCAAAACTAGTTTTTCTACAAAATGAAGGCTATCTTATGCTCCCATGTAATGATATACTCCCACTAGCAAAGTGGTTTGTAAATATTGTTTTTAAAAACACGGTTTTAATTAGGGATAGGACTCAAATATGTTCATCACTTCCTCTTTGTGCACTTAACACTTTAAAACAATTTTATAATCAAACAAGATGCCTACAGCAACATTGATAACATATTAGAAAATTGTTTAAATTGTCATTATGTAAAATAAAACTTCAACTAAGCCTAGAAACAATTTAATATAGGAAGCTAAGTTTGTAATGAATAAAAGAAGCTTATTGTTTTATGATTAAAAACATGATTTTTAAGAAAGCTCAAATATGTAAAATAAAGTCATTCAATAAATGTATTGGCAATATTAAAAATAATTGTATCTATTAATTAATAATTCAATTCTAGGAACATTAATCCTTAGGTATATAGCTATTTGGGCTTCCCTGGTAGTTCAGTCAGTAAAGAATGTATCTGCAGTTCAGGACACCCTGGTTTGATCCCTGGGTCATGAAAATCTGCTAGAGAAGGAAATGGCAACCCATTCCAGTGTTCTTGCCTGGGATATCCCATGGACAGAGGAGCCTGTCAGGCTACAGTCCATGGAGTTGCAAACAGTCTATTTGTGGCATTATTGGAAAAGTGGAGTCAAATGTTATGTTACTAAAGAAAGTTTAAGTTTCAAATCAACCTTAGGAAAAAATTATCACAGGCTAGAAAGCAAACAATCATTATGAAGATGAGTCATTTGATTGGTTTAGTGGCTGTTTCACTGAGACAGGGGTCGGAAGGAGGAATTAAAATGCTTTGAAAAGCTCTACCATATTTTTGGGAATCTGGACACACATATACCCAGAAAAGATCTGTAAAGGTACTCTGACCTCTGCCTGAGCTTGAGGCTTGACACCAGCTGTAACTGAAGTTTAAAGCACCATTTAAGACTATTGGATAACGCATTAAAGATGTACCCTATCCCCCCAGAGACATTTGGCAAAGGCCCATAAATGTATCAGTTCAAGGTGTTTCAGTATACCTCTCTTTTGTGATATTAACCAAGTAGAGACTTCAGCAGATATGCACAGTGAAGAATGCAATTGAAAAAATAGTTCAGAGAAGTCCTAAATAAACAAACTACAAAAAGAGAAGCAAATAGCAAAATTAAAAAAAAAAAAAATCAGAGGAAGGAAGAATATGATTTCTAGAACTGTTTCTAATAACAACAAGATTTTTGAAACACACAAAGTCAATAAAAACTGTCCATAATGAAACTCAATCATTGGCTTTACTAGACAAATACCTTTAACCAGGTTTTTGAGATATGTTCAATATAACAATTGAAACTATGACTAAAGAACTACAAGGAAATATAGGAGAAATCCATCACCAAATAGAGATTGTTAAAATATATGGATTTATGGAAGAATAATAAAAAATACATCCCAAATCAAAAGATTAATAACTGAAATAAAAATTTCACTAGAGGGGGCTCAACATCAGGCAAGATCTGACAGAAGAAAGAAGCCATTCATCACAGGTGAATTGTGATCACCAGTCTGAAGAACAAAGGGGGAAAAAAAAAAAAAACAATAACAACTTTTTTTGATGGCAAAGTGTTATAGACAAACATGGGATACCTCTTAGTACACCAATGTATACATAATGAGAAGACCAGAAGAACAGTAGCAAAATGGACAAAAATTTTTTTGAAGAAATAATGGTTGAAGACTTCTCAAATTTGTGAGAAACTGTAATTTGCTGGTATGTTTTGAAATAAATCTTGAAGCACTCTCTGTATCCTGTTTTGTATAACTTCCCTCAGAATCAGTTCCCAGACTCTATCCTATGTGGGGAAAAGGAAATACTAAATTCTAATATGTCCTCTAGTATCCCTGTCTTACCTAAATTAAAGCATTAGATAATAGGAGAAAGTTAAAGATAAGTTATGAGGAAAGCAGTCTATGGGGATAGGATCATTAAAAGAAATGACACTATATTACAGCAAAAATAATTACAAGACTAAACCTGTAAGAAGGAATTTATAGGGAAATCTTGATTATTCACCCTATGTGTCAACTTGACTAGGCTTTCTTTGGTCAAACACTTACTGAGATAATGTCCTAAAGGGATAATTTTTAAATGTAGTTAACATTTAAATGTCCTTCAGGGATCACTGCCTTGTCATGGCAAAAGGGCTTGCCTAACTCAGTGAAGCTATGAGCCATGCCATGTAGGGCCACCCAAGATACATGGGTCACAGTGGAGAGTTCTGACAAAACATGACCCCCCCAGAGGAGGGAATGACAAACCACCCCAGTATACTTGCTGTGAGAACCTCATGAACTGTACGAAAGGACAGAAAGATACGGCACTGAAAGAGGAGTCCCCCAGGTCAGAAGGTGTCCAACATGCTACTGGGGAAGAGCAGAGGAGAACTACAAATAGCCCCAGAAAGAATGAAGTGGCTGGGCCAAAGCAGAAAAAATGCTCAGTTGTGGATGTGTCTGGTGATGAAAGTGAAATCTGATGCTGTAAAGAACAGTATTGCATAGGAATATGGAATGTTAGGTCCATGAATCAAGGCAAATTGAAGTGGTCAGCAGGAGACTGTAAGAATAAATATTGACATCTTAGGAATCAGTGAATTAAAATGGACAGGAATGGAAGAATTTAATTCAGATGACCATTATATCTACTACTGTGGGCAATAATTCCATGGAAGAAATGGAGTGGCATTCATAATCAAAAAAAGATTCCAAAGTGCAGTACTTGGATGCAACCTCAAAAATGACAAAATGATTGTTGTTTGTTTCCAAGGCAAGCCATTCAACATCACAGTAATTTAAGTCTATGCCCGTATCACCAATGCTGAAGAAGCTGAAGTTGATCAGTGAAGACCTAAAATACCTCATAGAACTAACACCAAACAAAAAAATTCTATTTGCCATTGAGGGTTGGAGTACAAAAGTAGGAAGACAACAGATACCTGGAGTAACATGAAAATTTGGCCTTGGAGAACAAATGAAGCAAGGCAAAGGCTAACTGAATTCTACTAAGAATTCACTGGTCAAAGGAAACACCCTTTTCCAACAAAGCAAGAGACAACTTCATACACGGACATTCACCAAATGGTCAACATTGAAATAAAATTGATTACATTCTTTGTAGCCAAAGATGGAGAAGCTGTATACAGTCAGCAAAAACAAGACCTGGAGCTGACTGTGGCTCAGATCATCAGCTTCTCATAGCAAAATTCAGGCTTACACTAAAGAAAGTGGGGAAAACCACTAGGCCAGCCAGGTGCAACTTAAAATCAAATCCCCTATGAATATGCAGTGGAGCTAATGAATAGCTTCAAAGGATTAGATTTAGTAAACAGAGGGCCTGAAGAACTGCGGACAGAGGGCCATAGTATTTCACAGGAAGCAGTGAACAAAACCAGCCCAAAGAACAAAAAAGCAAGAAGGCAAAGTGGTTATGAGGAGTCTTTATGAATGACTGAAGAAAGAAGAGAAGCAAAAAGAAAGGGGAAAGGGAAAGGTACAATCAACTAAACGAAGAGTTCCACAAGAACAGCAAGGAGAGACAAGAAGGCCTTCTTCAATGTACATGTGTAAAACCAGAATAAAACAACAGAGGGGAAAGTCTAGAGATCTCTCCAGGAAAATTGGAAATGTTGAAGGAACATTTCGCCCAAAGATGGCCACAATGAAGGACACAAATGGCAGAGACTTAGTAGAATCTGAAGAAATCAAAAGAGATGTTAAGAATACATGGAAGAACTGTACAAAAAAAGATCTCATTGAACCATATTGCCATGATGGAGTGGTCAGTAAACCAGAGTCAGATATTCTGGAGTGTGAAGTCAAGTGGGCCTGAGAAAGTGCTGCTGTTATAAAGCTAGTGGATGCAATGGAATTCCAGTAGAGCTATTCAAAACCCTAAAGGATGATCCCATCAAGATGGTGCATCCAATATGTCAGCAAATCTGGAAGACCCAGCAGTGGCCACAGGACTGGAAAAGGTTAACCCTTATACCAATTCCCAAGAAGAATAGTACTAAAGAAAGTGCTAACCACCAGACAGTTGTACTCATTTCCCATGCTAGTAAGGTCATGCTTGAAATCTTGCATGTTAGGCTTCAGCATTATGTGAACCAAGAACTTCCAGATGTCCAAGCTGATTTTAGAAAAGGCATATGAACCAGAAATCAAATTGCCAACAACTGCTGGATCATAGAGAAAGCAAGAAAATTCCAGAAAAAAGAAAAATCTACTTCTATTTCATTGAGTATACTAAAGCCTTTAACTGTATGGATCATAAGAAACTGTGGGAAGTTCTTAGAGAGATGGGAATACCAGACCATCTTACCTGTCTCCTGAGAAATCTGTATGCATGTCAAGAAGCGACAGTTAGAACCCTGTATGGTACAAGTGAATGGTTCAAGATTGAGAAAGCAGTATGACAGGGCTGTCTGCTGTCACCCTGTTTGTTTAATCTGTGTGCTGAGCACATCATGAAAAATGTCAGGCTGGATGAGTTCCAAGCTGGAATCAACATAGATGCGAGAAACATCAACAACCTCAGATATGCAGATGATACTACTCTAATGGCAGAAAGTGAAGAGGAACTAAAGAGCTTCTTGATGAGGGTGAAAGAGGAGAGTGAAAGAGCTGGCTTAAAACTAAATATTAAAAACAAAAAAACTAAGATCATGGCATCTAGCCCCATTATTTCATGGCAAATAGAAGGGGAAAAGATAGTGACAGATTTCCTTTCTTGGACTCTAAAATCACAGTGGGTGGTGATTGCAGCCATGAAATCAGAAGATGATTGCTTCTTGACACGTAAGCTGTGACAAACCTAGACAGTGCTGCTGGAGAAGACTCCTGAGAGTCCCTTGGACAGCAAGGAGATTAAACCAGTCCATCTTAAGGGAAATCAACCCTGAATATTCATTGGAAGGACTGATGCTGCAGTATTGGAAGCTCCTGTATTTTGGTCATCTGATGTGAACAGCTGACTCATTGGTAAAGACCCAGATGCTGGGAAAGATTGAGGGCAGAAGGAGAAGAAGGTGTCAGAGGATGAGATGGCTGGAAGGCATCACTGAGGTCATGAACATGAACCTGGGAAAACTTTAGGAGACGGTGAGGGACAGAGAGGCCTGGTGTGCTGCAGTTGCAAAGAGTTGGACACTACTGGGTGACTGAAAAACATTTAAACAAATAGATTTTGAATAAAGCAAATCATCTTACTCCTCATAATGATAGTGGGCTTCATACAATTAACGATTCAAAAGGTTTAAGAGCTAAGATGCTAAGACTGATGTCTCCAAAGGAGGGATCCTTGGATTCTGTTTCCATACTGCAATTTAGAAATTCTGCCTGAATCTCCAATCTCCAGACTCAAGACTACAACATAGATTTTTGCTGGAATTTCCAGTCTTCTGGCCTGTCCGGCAAATTCTAGACTTGCTAGTCTCCACAACTGCATGAGTCAATTGCTTTAAAAAAAAAGAAAAATCTCTGAAATGAACTTCTTAAACATCTCTCTCCCTCTTTCCTCTTCCTCTCTGCTCTCTCTGCCAACACACTCTGTCTGTTTTCTTCCACTCTGACTCTCTCTCTTTCTTTATTTAACTAGCTTCCCTATTGGTTCTTTTTCTCTAGAAAGTCTGATTAATACAAATCAAAGACAACACAGGAAACAAAACAAAAATATAGAATGAGCACCAGAAAAACACAGAAGACTGAACAGCTACAGTTGCATCACACAATAAAAATGGGCTAACTCCCAGCTAGATGAACATACAACTTCACACTAAAAGCCTATTTACCGCAGCAACTTTTCCCAAAACAGTAGGTCTGATATGCAAGAAGAATTACAAGAAACACTAGAAGACAATGAAAACCACAGTTTGAAGAGACAAGCCAGGTAACAGAACCAAACTCAGAACTGGAAGACATTCTGAAGGTACCAGATCAGAAAATTTAAAATAACTGTGCATGATACATGTAGGGCATGTATCAAGTGTGCTGTATTCAACAACACATGTAAATAGAAATATGGAAACTTAAAAAGAAATGCTAGAAATCAAAATCACTGAAAGAGAAAGACTGCCTTTCATGAGTTCATCAGTAGACTGGGTACGGCTAAGGAAAGAATCACTTGAGCTTGAAGATATGTTAATATAAACTTTCCAAACTGAAATACATGGATAAAAACTGTTATGAAAAAGGACTGAACAAGATATCTAAGAATTGTTTGTACAATGACAATAGGTGTAATACAGATGTACTGGGAACAGAGAAAGAGAAGGAAAAAAAGAGCAGAAACAATTTTTGAGGTGAAAGCACCTAAGAATTTTTCAAAAATCATGACAGACACCAAACCATAGATCAAGGACACAGAAGACTGCAAGCAGGATAAATAACAAAAAAAAAAAATAATAATAAGTTTCACCTAGGTATGTCACATTCAAACTACAGAAAACAAAACAAAACAAAACAAGATCTTGAAGCATTCACACAGAAAAACACCTTACCTATGAAGAAAAGGTAGAAGATTCATAGCAGACTTCTTGTCATTGACAATACAAGCAAAAACAGTAAAGTAAATTATTTAAAATGTTGAAATAAAGGAATCACCAACCTAGAATTCTTTATTGAGGAAAATTGTTGTTCAAATATGAAGAGGAAGTAAAGATATTCTCAAATAAATAAAACTGAGGAATTTTTCACCAGTATATCTGCCTTGAGAGAAAACATGTAAGTAAAACCTTTTATTTTTTTTCATACTTGATTTAATATATAGTGTTCAAATTGACAACAGCAACAAAATATTGGGTGATTATAGCTTATTAGTAAGTGAACTGAGTGACAACAATGTCAGAAGGGCTGAATTCGAAATATCCTTTTATAAGGAACTTGCACTGCTCATAAAAAAAAGTACAGACTTCTTGAAAATGGGCTTAGTTGTAAAATATATGTTGCCATCCTTAGGAAATCACTAAAATAATTTAAAAAGTATAATTAATTTGTTAAAAAATGAGAGAAGACAAAATCATATAAAATGCCCATGAAACCAGATAAAGCAGAAAAAGGGTGGAAGATTTTAAAAGTTAAGAAGCACAAGAATAAAAAAAGAACAAAAAGGGGAGAGATTAGTCCAGCTATATACATAATCATTTTAAATGTGAATAGATTCAATGCAACTATGGAACAAACTGGAAATTACAGAGGAGATAAAACAACAGTGACTGACTACATGTTGTCTGCAAGAAAGCCACTTAAAATAGAAAAAACATAGATTATAAGTAAAATTATGGAGAAAAATGTAGCACACTAACACTAGTGAAACGAAAGCAGGAGTTAGATATACCAATTTCAGGCAAAGCAGACTTTAGACAAGAAAAATTATCAGGGATAGAGAGGAATATTATTACATAAAGAGGTCAGTTTTCTAAAACAACAATCCTTAATGCATATGTGCATAACAGCAAAGTATCAAAATAAATGAGGCAAAAACAGAATAGAAAGATCAAATAACAAGTATTAATATAGTTGAAGGCTTCAACTCAGACTTTAGACAAGAAAAATTATCAGGGATAGAGAGGAATATTATTACATAAAGAGGTCAGTTTTCTAAAACAACAATCCTTAATGCATATGTGCATAACAGCAAAGTATCAAAATAAATGAGGCAAAAACAGAATAGAAAGATCAAATAACAAGTATTAATATAGTTGAAGGCTTCAACAGATCTCTATCAATAACTGACAGATTCTGCTTTCAGAAAATCAGTGAGGATACAGCTAAACTGAACTACCAATCAACCTGATCTAATTGACATTTACAAATGCTTATCTACAGCAGAATGCAGTCCATCCTTGGATATCTGAGGGGAATTCATCGCAGGAGTCCTGACATATACAAAAATCCTCAAGTCCCTCATATAAAATGGAAATGTACAATGAATAAAAATTTTAATCCAAGTTGATTAAATCCACGAATGGGAAATGTAGGAATAGGAAGAGCTGACTCTGCTTCTTCAAAACAAGCCAAATGGACCAGCCCAGTTCAAGTCCATTTTATTCAAGAGTCAACTGTATATTCCTTTCAAGCTCATAGGGACATTCACCAAGGCACATCGCTTTCATGGACATAAAACAATTCACAAAAGAACTGAAATCATCTGAAGTATGCTCTCAGTACACAATGGAACTGAACGAGACATCAAAAACAGAACCCCATGGACTAAACAGTCCATGGAATTCTCCAGGCCAGAATACTGGAGTTGATAGCCTTTCCCTTCTCCAGGGAATCTTCTCAACCCAGGAATCAAACCCAGGTCTCAGGCATTGCAGGTGGATTCTTTACCAGCTGAGCCACAAGGGAAAGCGAAGAATACTGGAGTGGGTAGCCTATCCCTTCTCCAGTGGATCTTCCTGACCCAGGAATTGAACTGGGGCCTCCTGCATTGCAGGCGGATTCTTTACCAACTGAGCTATCAAGAAGTCCCTAGAGAATCCCAGATTATTTGGAGATTAAACAACACACTTGTAAATAAAACATAGGTAAAAAAAGAAATGTCAAGAGATGTTAAAAATAATTTGAATTTAATGAAAAAGCAAATAAAACTTTCAAAATTTGTGGAGTGCAGTGAAAGCAAAGTAGAGATAAATTTGTAGCACTGAATGCATATTTTATAAAAAAGAAAGATTAAAACCAAAAATGTAAGCTTTTCCCCTAGGATACTAGAGAAAGAAAAACAGTATAAATTAAAAGAAAGAAGGAGTAACAAACTTCAAGCAGATATTAATGAATTTTAAAGTAAGGAACAGAAATATCAATAGAGATAATGAGGAAATCAATGAAAATGAAAGATGAGTCTTTGAAAAGATGAATATAATTGATAAACTTTTGCTAGGCTAAGAAAAAATAAACAGAAGATGTAATACCAGAAATGAAAGCAGGATCATCATTTAAGAATAGAGTATTATACAAAACTTTATGATCAGACACTTGACAATTTGAAAGAAATGGACTAATGCTTGAAAGACACATTTTACCAAACTGATACAAGGAGAATACAAATGTATCAACAAGGAAATTAAAATTTCCAAAACCTTTCACAAACAATACATCAAAATATTCTCATTTTTTTCCTGAATATATTACAGATAAGATTCTTTCCAGTTTTCTAGGATGATTACTATCATAATAGTAGTCATGAGAAATTTCCCTTATAGAATGACATGTTTGATTTCAAAAAAATTAATCAGTGATGTGATAGATAATAAATGTGCTACAAATGGAAAAATCTCTCATATTTTTGCCCTCAACACATTTGCATTTTAGCAGAAGCTACTATGAATTTCAATAAATCTTACATGTCATGTACCATGCTAAATGTAATGTACATATTTTTCATAATAGAGCTATCTTTAATGTCATTATTCCCCTCATCTCACACCAGAAACACCTTAGTTTTATGAAGATAGAAAATATGATCTTATACCACAGTAGGCAAGTAGCAGAAAATCGAATCAAACAGAGCAAGAATCTACTTTACCATTTTTAAAATGATATATTTCATTTTCATCCTTTGTTCACCAATAACACATTTAGAAATGACAACTGAACTGTATTTGCTGATTATTTTGGTCATATAGAATAGGTAGGGTTGATAGAGCCTGGAAATACACTAATTACAGGTACAATTATTATATGTACACTTCATGGTTCAGAGATTATAGATATATTTTTATACACTGAATACTTGAAAAATTCTATTAAGGACACTAACTAGTCCTAAAAGGGAAACCCAAATTAAAGGAAGTGTTTATTTCTTGTCTAGTCACTAGAATGAAGTTCTAAGAGGGCAGGGAGTTTGTTTTATTAAGAGATCTATTCCTAATCCCTAGAAAAGTGCCTGACATGAAGATAGTGTTGAAAACTGTCAATATTTGTGGGGAAGTGTAAACAATGTATAACCATTTCTAAAGGTAATGCTACCAGATTTGCTTCTATTTATATAGATGAACAAAACCAGAGCAATAAAATATTGCTTTCATAGAGCTCAAATTTTAGTCACTTATAGTCATTTCTTCTCATTTATTCAAGGAGGCTTGCAATTTGTTCATTTAAATTATGTTTTAACGGAATTGGTTAATCTCAATAAAGTATAGTCTTAATAATTATGTTGCACTCTTAAGAATACCTCCTAAGAATATGTTCTTAAGAATGGCCTCTCCGTTTTGCAGTTGTAAATATCTTCACAAGAGTATTTAATAGATATGTTAATGTCTTTTGATATAAATTGGATGAAATGTGCAGTACAAAATCATATACAAAGCTCTTTTAGGAACTAAAATTTTGTTTCCATTTTGATTTTATACATCTAGGAAAGTTAATTTTCTGTTCTTACTGAAGTGCTATGTAAAACGGTGGTTATAAATGAACTGAATTTCATAAGTCAAATGAATCTGCAATTCCTGTTCAAGTAAAAATATGGTACATAATACACATGCAATTAAAAGTCAAATCACACAGGGCACATATTATTG